>CAWUFW010018528.1:0-218304 GCA_963921515.1 Calotriton arnoldi
CCTACCACTACTACCACCCTCACCCAGGGGGGCAGGATGCCTACCACTACTACACCTTCATCCAGGGTGGGCTGGATGCCTACCACCCTTAGCCAGGGGGGCAGGATGCCTACCACTACTACCACCCTCACCCAGGGGGGCAGGATGCCTACCACTACTACCACCCTTAGCCAGGGGGCAGGATGCCTACCACTACTACCACCCTCACCCAGGGGGGCAGGATGCCTACCACCACCCTTAGCCAGGGGGGGCTGGATGCCTACCACTACTACCACCCTTAGCCAGGGGGGGCAGGATGCCTACCACCACTACCACCCCCACCCATAGGATGGACAATGCATGACACAACCAGCACACCACAACCTAGGGAATGCAAGAAGAAGACATCCCCCCAACACCATGACAAGCGTGTGTAGACTGTGTCAAATGCCTACAACACCGAACATGACTTCGAACATACAATGTGACCCCCGAGCACATGTGCCACACAAATATGTGTGTGGCACACACAACGCAAGCAGGCCATGACCATTGTGGCAATGGGGTCCAAACCCCCATCATCACAGTGACCAAAAGGCAGGTGTGGGGTCCATAGCTGCAGCACATTTTGAACATTGTGGCAATGGGGTCCAAACCCCCATCATCACAGTGACCAAAAGGCAAGTGTGGGGTCCATAGCTGCAGCACATTTTGAACATTGTGGCAATGGGGTCCAAACCCCCATCATCACAGTGACCAAAAGGTAAGTGTGGGGTCCATAGCTGCAGCACATTTTGAACATTGTGGCAATGGGGTCCAAACCCCCATCATCACAGTGACCAAAAGGCAAGTGTGGGGTCCATAGCTGCAGCACATTTTGAACATTGTGGCAATGGGGTCCAAACCCCCATCATCACAGTGACCAAAAGGCAAGTGTGGGGTCCATAGCTGCAGCACATTTTGAACATTGTGGCAATGGGGTCCAAACCCCCATCATCACAGTGACCAAAAGGTAAGTGTGGGGTCCATAGCTGCAGCACATTTTGAACATTGTGGCAATGGGGTCCAAACCCCCATCATCACAGTGACCAAAAGGTAAGTGTTGACAAAGTAAGAGGTGCAACTGCCAAACTGCATGGATGATTCCTGGTCACAGAACAACAAACACATCAGTGGCAAAGTAGTGTATGTGTCCCATTGCAACATAAATTGGGGGAGCCAAATCCTGCAGTGCAAATAAGACATAACTTTGGCCATGTGCAGACAAACAACACCCATGGGGGCTGACACCGTCAACAATCATCAATGACACAATGACAGAAGTGACCATCCGAATGCAGACCCACATATTTGCACCTATGGGCACACACATGCAGATACCCTGTGGAGACTGCAGATGTGAGGTGAACAGATACCATACCATGGCAGCAATGGGACACACAATCAACAATTAGCACCAAATGAGGGCTCCCGTCCCATCAGTCTGGTCATGGAAGTGCCAACGGAATCATCAGCACAGATCCAACACACTTGTATAGCAATGTTGCACTGACAACACAGATGAGTCCTTCCCCATTGATGCCCAAACCTGCATGTTCACTGGAGATGGCCACACGGTCAGGGAAGTAGACGAATAGAACAATGGCAGGCACAACAGATGTGCAGGGGTGGAAGCCACAGATGTGAAATTGCCAGTCTAAGTAGGAAATCCCATTGCCAAATACTGAACACATGACACCCTCAGATGCTGCTATGGATGACATGGATACACCACAGGATAGGACACATTCCCCCTGGACCACATGGGTTCCTGCACAGTAACACTTCATTATCATGAGACCAAATATCACCATCACTGCAGCAAGGGCATGGTTAGCATCATCAACATCATGTACATCAGAAGCAAAAGCACTAGAGAACAGAAAGTTGCTTTATTCAGCATATGTGGCATTAAAAGTAGAAGTCCGGTAGAACATAAACAAAGGCCAATGGCCAGTCCATCAACAAAGTCACAAGTGGGTGACAGTGGCAGATGCCACCCTACACATGCCTGCACAAAACCAGGGACAATCCACTAGGAGGGGCAACCGGGGGGATAGGCCAGGCACCGCAGGGACAGGATCAGGGCTCACCAGGAGGAAGCAGGGAAGGGGTGGTGGGTGCTGGAGAGCCACTGACAACTGCAGTGGAGGTGTCTGACATGGTGTGTGCCGGCACAACTGGGGGCATGGCTCAGATGTTGTGGGTGCCGGCACGACTGCAGTGGACCCTGCAGATGGAGTGGACAGGTCCGCCACTGCAGTGCCCAAGTCAGACAGGGTGGTAGTGGACTCCACTGCAGTGCCTACCACCAGGGGAGGAGAATGGGGAACAGGCAAGGTGGGCTGGACAGAGGGGGAGGACACCCTCACCACATCAGTGGCACAGACAAGCGCAGCGGGGGTGTGGTGCCGGGAGAGCAAGTGGCAGGGGAGAAGGCCGGAGCCTCTTGGGGATGGTATATCTGTGGGTGGGGGAACCTGGGGCAGGGTGTGGTGGGGGCACCTGTGGAGTGGGGGCCTGAGGGATGGAGGAAGGAGACCTGGTGCTTGAGCTGCAGGGCGGCGGCGGGGTCTTGCTCTTAGCACTCCGGGGGACTTGCGGGTGGGGGCCTCAGTCTGTCTGCGCCTGGGGGAGGGTGTCCGGGGGCGAGGGGCACTCTGCTCCATGTGGGGGCTTCCTCTTCCCCCTGGATGCTGGGGCAGCTGGATCGGAGGGGAAGAGGCCGAGGTCACTGAGGAAGAGGCGCTGGGTCTTTGGGGTTGCAGGTGAGGCAAGGGAGGGTGCTTTGGAGGGAGAGGCAACTGAGGACTGCGCAGTGCCCGTGGATGCGTGTGTGTGTACCAGGGCCCCATCCCCTGTGAGTCTGGTTTCAGTCCCCTGACTGTGCGTGCGTGTGCGTTTAGTTTGTGGCGTGTGTGTCTGTGTGCTGGACGTGTGTGTGCTGGTGTGTGCTTGTGCCAGTATGTGTGTGCTTGGGACGGGTAAGGTGCTGGGGAGTGTGGATGGAGCAGAGGCAGGAGGGGTGAGGGACTGTCTGAGGAGGGACACTGCTGCCGTCAGGGAGGAGTCCATGGACCTGTTGCCCCTCTGTAGGTCAGACATGCCCGATGAGATGCCCTCCATGAACGACACCAGCTGAGTCAACAGTGCGGTGTGCGCATGGAGGACACTCAGCATGGCTGTCTGCCCTACATGGAGCTGGCAAAGGAGGTACACAGACTCCTCACTCAGGGCAACAGGGGACACAGGGGCAGGGGGTGCGGTGCCTGGGCCAAAGGAGACACGCTCCCGAACATGGGAGCCTCCACGGACCTGGGGAATGGGAGCCGATGGGAGGGCGGTGGTGGTGCTGGTGGTGGCGGGGACAGCAACACTAGCTGGGGTGTGGTGGCTGCTGACACCCGCCACCACAAGGGAGTCATCCTCCGAGTTGCTCTGGTCCTCAGCTGAGGTGGATGGTGCTGAGGACTCCTCGGTGTGGCTCCCCTCGCCCTCCGTGCCACTAGGTCCCTCCGACCACTCCTCGGCTGCTGACCCAGTCTGGCTCTCTGGCTCCTCCTGGTCCGTGGAGCTGTCCCCTTCCGTGGCCGTGGATGTATCTGCAAACAATGGGGAAACAGACAGACATCAGTCACCTGCACCAAACGCACACACCACTGTGAGCACAGCACATTACAGAGCAAGCCCTGGCATCATTAGTTGTACATTGCTAAAAGTGCCCTAACTGAACAGGAGAAGCCAATTGTCAGTCTGATGCCAAGCATGGCACTCACATCCCACATGGCCTTGCACCCATCTGTCTGGTGTCTGTTGGATTGCAACACCCCAGTGTGGACACATGCACCAAGTACACAGTAGTTGGACAGTGCAGAGGACACGGTGTGGCATGTGGACATGCACACATCACAGCTCTTGCCACTGAGTCAGTACAGGTTTCCGGATGAAAGGGATGCCCAGAGTCAAATAGGAAATGCATGTGATGCATACCAGCGACAGACACCATGATGCACCCATGTCCTGATAGCCAGCGCCACTATGGTGTGCATGTAGCACATGTCACTCCCCTGCAGGACCACCAATAAGTTGACACATGCCATGGCAGAGGCATGACTGCTAAGTCATACATCACTGTCTCAGTGATGTATGACTTGGCAGCCAGACAACAACACTATGCACTGTGTCACAATAGTAGGTCATGGGGAATGCAAGTCCTGGAGCTGCACAAGTGCACATGTACATCCCCCACACAACACATCATCTTAACCCTCATCTGTCCAGGTCACACCTATTGGACATATGGGAGACCTGTGACACTACCCTCTGAACCTGAGCCCCTCACAATTTGCTGTGAATGGGGAACAGCTGCCTGAACTTCACATTCGCATACCCCAGTCTGCACGGGCAGCTGATCAAACACCTATGTGACACACAAGTATCGTCTCCTATGGTCACATCTCCAGGGGCATGCTGAGCCCCTACCAAGAAACACCCCAGCAGTCCTGGCAACTAATCCACAGCACACTGACACAGAGGCAGACACCTGAGGGGTCAAATCACTGTGCACAATGTGTCAGCTGATACACGGGAGTGGGAGTACAGAGTGCATTGCATGGCCTGGAGTAGGCATGACTGTCCTGCTCCACATGAATGAGGGATGTGCCCTGGACAGTGGATAGCTGGCTATGTATGTGTGACACACGTAATCTGCACACTCCTGGGGCCCAAACATTGTTCCCACCCGCTGCATGGGCGTGTGCCACATACCCCAGGCACATGTGGTGGCTCAGCTCAGCAAGTGGACCGCATATCAAAGCAACACGCAGATCACATGTCCAAACCCAGGCGTTGTGTGAACAATGGACCCACCCATGATGCCCACAACAGAGTTAGGGAAACAGATGCTGTCCCCCACCCTTAGTGAAGCAAACTGCAAGGACACAGTCCCAAGTGACACAATTCCCTGAATGTAAGGGCCACACCTGGGTATCAGATGAGCAGTGGGCAGTGCACAATAGAGGGACATGGCTCCTGGACAACATGACTGCTGCACTGTGGCAGTTGAACCAGGCCAGAGGAGGGCACAAAGCATGTAATACAGAGTTCACAGTGCAGTCTTTGACTCACCCCCTCCTTGCTGCTGTCTGGCCTTCAGCTGCCCATCCAGGTCTGGAAACACCACCGCCAGGATCTGGAGCATGTGGGGGGTCAGGGTCCGTGTTCCGCCCCTCCTGCGAGGAGGCGACAGCTTCAGCTGGACCCGTGCAATCCTCCGGGTCCAGCCCCGAAGGTCCTGCCACCTCTTCTGGCAGTTGCGGATCCGGCGCTTGTAGACCCCCACGGACCGGACAGCCCGGACGATGTCCTTCCAGATTTCCTGCTTCCGATGGGCATTAACCTGTCAGGATGACAAAGTGAAAAGGCCATTACCACACATGCAACATATCCGTGCATGACACAGTTGTATATACATGTCTCAATCACAGGGGCACATGATGTACACAGGCAGTGCAAAGCTGACCATGGACAGTTTGCCAGACGTCACTACATGGTATCATTGCATGGGAAGTAAAACCATGTTCAAATGCACTGTCACTGCACCAAACCTGTCCAGTGCAAGTCACTACACACTATGGGGGGTGACAACTACTCAGTGAGCCTGATAGCCAGTGGCGTGCAGACTCTCAGCCTTGCTAGTCACACAAAATGCACATTCAGAGAGGCAGTGCACAGAACACTCACCTGCTCCCCTGGTGTCCCATACAGCTTGCTGTACTGTGGAAGTAGGCTGTCCAGCAGGGCCTGGTTCTCTTCAAGGCTGAAGGCTGGGGCTCTCTCCACAGTACGTGCCATTGCAGGGTCCAGAGGGGCAGAGACAGCAGCAGTGCAGTGGCAGATGTCGTCCTGGAGCATGTAGTGCAGGCAAGTGAGCTCTCAGGGGAACAGCCAGCAATATATATGTGCTGGAGAGGCAGATACTGTCCCTTGTGTCCAAAGTGATAGGTCCAAGTCGTTTGCATCTTCTGAATCTGGCCAATCCATGGAATAGCAGCACCAAAACACGCCCACAGCATCCTTCAAATCTTCAACTTCATGACATACATGATTTTGCAACATTGTTGTGGGTGACCAACTGAATTTACAGCAACCGACTCGTTCGAAATTCGAAACGCGTCCGTTGCCAGGCAAGCCCATTGTCAATGGGTGCGCACCGATCGGTCCATTGCGGTACAACGCGCACAGGGGTACAACGCGTACCCGCACACATTGAATGCAATGGGCCGGCCGGAGGCACCGATCGGTCCATTGCGGTACAACGCGCACAGGGGTACAACGCGTACCCGCACACATTGAATGCAATGGGCCGGCCGGAGGCACCGATCGGTCCATTGCAGTTCAACGCGCACAGGGGTACAACGCGTACCCGCACACATTGAATGCAATGGGCCGGCCGGAGGCACCGATCGGTCCATTGCAGTTCAACGCGCACAGGGGTACAACGCGTACCCGCACACATTGAATGCAATGGGCCGGCCGGAGGCACCGATCGGTCCATTGCAGTTCAACGCGCACAGGGGTACAACGCGTACCCGCACACATTGAATGCAATGGGCCGGCCGGAGGCACCGATCGGTCCATTGCGGTACAACGCGCACAGGGGTACAACGCGTACCCGCACACATTGAATGCAATGGGCCGGCCGGAGGCACCGATCGGTCCATTACAGTTCAACGCGCACAGGGGTACAACGCGTACCCGCACACATTGAATGCAATGGGCCGGCCGGAGGCACCGATCGATCCATTGCAGTTCAACGCGCACAGGGGTACAACGCGTACCCGCACACATTGAATGCAATGGGCCGGCCGGAGGCACCGATCGGTCCATTGCAGTTCAACGCGCACAGGGGTACAACGCGTACCCGCACACATTGAATGCAATGGGCCGGCCGGAGGCACCGATCGGTCCATTGCGGTACAACGCATCACTGTACATGTGACTGGCATATGTCAGCATGCCTGTCTCAGATGGACATATGCCAGCCACAGATAGCTCCCAGGGAGTGAGGGGCACACCTACATCACGACAGCCTGTCCAAACTTTATCATAAGGCATGTAAGGATGCATTTCCTATTGTGTGTATGTTGGTGTACATGTTGTCCTGTGGGTGTCACCTGTGGGCAGCCACCCCCAGGCTGTGCACGTGTTCATGGGGACAGGATCCTGGGTGTTACGTGTACATGACCACTGTGATGTGCAACTGTTCATATCTGTGCATGTGCCATGGTCACATTTCACAGTGGTGTATGTGTATGTCATGTCACATACCCCGTGAGTCCCATGTGGGACGGTATGTTTGAGCCAGGGTGTCCCAGTGGCACAATAGTGATGGTCCTCCACAGTCTTTGTGCATGTAGTGTTTACAATGTCTCTGATTTCATGTGCACAATGGGAGACAGTCTCCACATACACGTGTGTGCATGGACTCTGATGTTGTGCGTGTGTGTCACAGACGTCCATGTCTGTCCTGCCGTGGCAAGTGGGGCCACTACCTGTGGGGGTCATGGTTGTTTTGCTGTGGTGTATACATGATACTCCATGTAATGCCAGTGTCCATGTGGCATTACAGGGTCCCTGGGAATGTACCTGTCATTGAGCTGTGGTGCCTGGGGCACATCTGTCCTCACCTGTCACTGTGGGGGTTATTGTGACACGGCAGCAGGAGATGGGAACTGTGACACGGCCTCATGATATCCAATGGGCCAACCTGGGACTAATTGATGCCACCTGTAGGACCGTGTTGACAGATGTTGGCCATGTATGTACCATACATGTCCTTCCGGTACTGCACACTTCATGTAGTTGTGCCTCATAATGATGTATGTTGGGATCTTGAGTGTGTTCAATGCCGCATATGTTGGGTGACTGACAATCTTGCTTACTTCTCCTCTGCACTGCAGGGCTCCTGCTGTCCATCGACCATTCCCAGACCTGGCAACGATGGTGGAACGGGACAGCATCCGACGGTACCGCTTCACCAGGCAGCTGATTGAGGATTTGGCAGTGCAGTTGTCCCCACATTTGCAGCCTGGCCGGCCGTATCCTACAGCGCTGACCCCCAAGGTGAAGGTGATGGCAGCCCTACACTTCTTTGCCACTGGTACCTTCCAACATACTGTGGCGACTGCTGGTGGGATGTCACAGACCATGTTCAGCCGTGTGCTCCGCGATGTTTTGGCGGCAATGTTGCTCTTCCTGAACCGGTACATCTATTTCCCTAGACTGCGACGACTCACTGACGTGAAGAGTGACTTTTATGCCCTGGAGGATGCCGCATGTAATTGGCTCCATTGATGGGACACATGTGGCTTTGGTACCACCACAGGCCCAGGAGCAGGCCTACAGGAACCGCAAGCACTACCACTCGGTCAATGCACTGGTGGTGTGTCTTGCAGACATGACCATCACACACGTGTGTGCCCGTTTCCCTGGTTCAGCACACGATGCCTTTGTGATGAGGAGTAGTCGCATCCCCAGGATGATGGCACAGATGCAGAACCAGCGTGCCTGGCTTGTCGGTGTGTACTGACTTTGTGCCATTGTGTGTGATCTGATCTGTAGTATTCCGCCCACTTTTCCAAGTCAGCTAATGTGCACTTGTCTGTCCGTAGGTGACTCAGGATACCCCAACATGCCGTGGTTGCTGACACCCCTCAGGAACCCTGTGACACCAGCCCAGATGCGCTACAATGAGGCACATGGTCGGACCAGGAGAGTGATTGAGCGGACCTTGGTCTCCTGAAGAGCCGCTTCCGCTGCCTGGACAAGACCGGAGGGTCCCTCCCATATGCCCCTGCGAAAGTGTGCAAGATTATCATCGTCTGCTGCATGCTCCACAACCTGGCAGTGCGGAAGGAGTTGCCTATCATCCAGGATGACAATGACCAACATCCGCCACCTGTGGAGGATCCTGGCCTGGACCACGATGCCAGTGACGATGATGATGGTGATGGTGATGTCCGCACACAGCTCATCACCAACTTCTTTAGCTGAATGTGAGTATCCTGAGGTGTCATGTCAATGATGTGAGTTGGCATGATGTGTGGGTGGTGCTCTGGTGCTGTTGGAGTGTGTCCATGGGCTACTTGACTGGATGTGTGTTGCGATGTGTGGTGACAGGTGGGCTGTACTCCCCAACAGTGTTGACATGCTAACTTGGTTCTGGGTGGGTATCTTGTAACATGTATTGTGCATGAGTTTTGCTGTTCTGTCCTGTACTCCATTGCTTTTGCCTGTGTGTCATTTCTGTCCTTCACAGGGTACTTTCAGATTCGTTTGGTCAACTGTGTCCACCGACGACGTGATTGCACATCCAGGCTGGTAGCTGTTGTGTCCCTACAGGTGATGTGCGCCACACCCATGGACTTCCTTCCGTCTACAGTTGTTGACTGTGTGCCCGCTGCCAGGTGGGATTACCTTGCATCTGTAGTGGTTACGGCATGTTGCAACTGTGTAATAAACCTGTGCTTCACTTTGTGATGTGCGTTGTCTGTGGTCACACATTTGACTGCCATTTGCTTACTGCACCTGTGGGCTACTTGACTACAACTGGGAATGGGTGTGGTGTCTGTGCATTGCACCGTCTTCCCTGGCAACATCAGTGTAGGCAATGAGTCAGATGGCCTAGGTGTGTATGTGTTGTGTAGCCCTGGTGGTGTGTCTCCCTCATGTGTGTCACGTTGCCTGTACTCACATGCCTGTGTTGTCCTTGCTGTTGCAGTTCGCATACACAGTGTAATTTTGCAGTTCATCATCCCCATAACAGCACCCACGTTGGAATCACGACAGAGGCAAGTATGGTGTATTAGTGTGTTTATTGTGATACATTTGTGTTAATAGTGCATAGGATGGGTAGTGCTGTACATAAATCTTGCAATCCCAAGTTCCTAGGTGAATTGAAAGTCCTGGTAGACAGGATCCCCAGTATCGGGGCCACAGTTGTCTGACACATTGGTCCAACTTGTACTCCCCATGCAATGTGTGGGAGTAGTGTTGCCGTCAACAGGGTGAACAGTCTGTGCACAAAGGCGAACATCCAGAACAGGTTCAGGCTTCCTGGGAGTTGCGCTTGGCCATCGGCCTCTCACTTTTCCCTCCTCGGACGACCCCTCTTCTTGGGGGGGCCCTCAAGTACAGGCTGCTGCGGTGCAGGGGACTCTCCGCCAGAGTCCTCCTCCCTCCCTGTGGCAGTTGCAGTTTGTTCGGCACCAGATGTTGTTGGCACACAGGGAGGTGTGGACTGGTTGCTGTTCATCTGGCGGAGGCATTGTAAAATGTCCCTGTGCACCGCCGTCATCTCATGCAGTGCATCCCACTTGGACTCCACGCGGGACATGTGTGAGTCCACACGGGACATGTGTGACTCCACGTGGGACATGTGGGAGTCCAAGCGGGCATGATGGGCAGCCTGCTGCTGTTTAATGTCTCTGAGGAGCCCCACTACCTGGCTGAGGTCTCCGGTGCTGGACTGGTACGCATCAGCTATGCGTACCAGTTGTGGGTCATCATGCACACCAGCAACGTCTGCAAGCAGCGACCTCTGTCTCCCACCCCTCCCACCACCCCTGCTGACATGTGCAGTGTGTGCAGTGGCACGCACAGATAACCCTGGTCCACCTTGGGGGTTGGTGGTGGTGGTGTCCATGGCCCCAGGTTGGTCCAGGGTCACTGTGCTGGTGTTGCTCCTTGTTCTGTCCATGTCGGCAGGGATGGTATTCGTGGTGACAGTCATTGGAGGGGTGGGTGCAGGGGTGCAGCTGGTGGTCCTGCTGGTGCTGCAGGTGGTGGTCCTGCTGGTGCTGCATGTTGACTTGCACCGGATGTGCCAGGTTGTTCTTCATCGTCCGAGGAGGACAGAGGCTGTACGACGCCAGTGAGCTCGGCATCCTCTTGAGCCTGGGACTGGGACTCCTCAGCGTCTGCTGCTGTGTCCCCATCATCACCTGTTTTTGGGAGACACAAACAATGTATGTTATGTTTCTGCAGGCATCAATGGTTGACACACATGACAGTTGTGACTGTGCCTCTGGGTGCGGGCCTGTACATTGCATTGTCCTAAGTCGTCACAGTCAGGGGTTGATATTGGTGTGGCACATTGTCCTGCATTATTTGGGCATTTCTATGTATTTTCTGGGGTGTGAACATGGTCTGCATTGGTTGTGTTTGGTTGACAGCCGGCCCTCCTTCCCACCCACCCAGCCAGTCAGTTATCCCACCATGGAACGTGCTTGCGTTGCAGGGAGTGTAAGTTGTCTCTCAGGATGTCAGTCAGTGGTGTCCTGCTGTTTGTTGGTGCACATTTGCCAGCAGGGCCTTGTGCTCCCCACAGCAGTAGCCAGTGTCAGCCATCTTGTGAGTCCTTCTCCACTTCCTGTGATGTGAGCATGGTTCAGGGTGGTGTTGATGGGACAGTTGTAGGGGTGCGCTATGTCTGTGACTACGACTCCCATCATGCCATTGCCTCCACCCCACTTCCCAGCATTCCCATACTTACTTGCTTTTGTGTGGAGTTCAGTGTGTGTGGGTGTGAGAGCAATGGCAAGATGGCTGACAGTGGTGTCCTGCTGTTGGTTGGTGTGCAGTACCCAGCATGCCCTTGTGCTCCCCACGACACAGCAACAGTGTCAGACATCTTTGATGGGCCTTTCCACTCTCTGTGGGATGTGCATGCATGAGTGTGAGCTTGCTGGGCCATGTGGTGGGGGATGTAGAGCTGTGACTACGACTCCCATCATGCTATTGCCTCCTCCCCCTTCCCAGCATGCCCATGCTTCCTTCCTTTTGACTCTGCTTCCCTGTGGGGTGGGCTGGCTGTGCTGACAGGATGGCTGGGAGTGTTGTCCTGGCAGTTGTTTGGCTAGAAGTCCCAAGAGTGTCCCTGTGCTTCACACAACATAACCCAGGGTGGTGGTTCTTTGTGGGATCTTGTGTTAGGATGGGGGGCATTGCATTCTACCAGGTGGGTTCTGTGGAGTTTGTGTTGGGGGTGTGTGAGGGGAGGTGCTTGTGACTATGGTCAGTGCTGCAAGTCCCCCTTCCCACCCAGCTAGCCAGATATCCCACCATGGAACGTGCTTGCATTGCAGGGAGTGTAAGTTGTCTCTCAGGATGTCAGTCAGTGGTGTCCTGCTGTTTGTTGGTGCACAGTTGCCAGCAGGGCCTTGTGCTCCCCACAGCAGTTGCCAGTGTCAGCCATCTTGTGAGTCCTTCTCCACTCCCTGTGATGTGCGCATGGTTCATGGTGGTGTTGATGGGACAGTTGTGGGGGGCAATATGTGTGACTGCGACTCCCATGATGCTATTGGCTACACTGACTTGGCCAGCATACACAGAATTCCTTCCTTTGAGTGGTCTTCACTGTGTGTTGGTGTTGTTGTGGTGGCTACATGTCTGGATGTGTTTGTTAGTTCTATTTGTGCCACTGCCTAGCTGTAGTTGTAGTTGTGTTTGTACATGTGTTGGCACAGTTGGATGTGACTTTTTTGATGGCATGTGTTGTGTTTATCTGACTGACATACACATTTTGGGATGATTCTGTTCTGGTTGCTGTGTAATTGCTATGAGTGCATGGTTTGACTCTCCCCTTGACAGTGATGTGTGTGTTTTGTGGCAGTATATTGTGTACATTTGTTGTGTACTCACCAGGCTCTGGGATGTCCTCTAGTCCATATACGCTCACTGGCGGAAGGATGGCCCGCACCTTCTCCTCCCAGGGCCTGAGGTATATTGGCTTGGCAGGAGGGCCACTGCCGGTGTATTGGCTGTTGATGTAGTCTTTCTTCAGCATGTCCCGTACCCTCATGCACACGTCATACCACCTGTTCTGGATGTCGGTCTTTGTGCGCCGACATGGTGATTGGGCGTTCACCCTGTTGATGATCCTCTCCCACATCTTGGTTTTCTGCGACATGGGGGTCTGTTGGACCAGTGTGCCAAACAGCTGTGGCTCCACCCTGAGGATCTCGTCTACCATGACTTCCAATTCACTATCTAGGAACTTGGGATTCTTCTTGGGGGCATGGTGATGGGTGGTGATGGTGGGTGATGTGTGTGTTGGTGTGCAGGTGAGGGTGTGTGAGTGTGTGTTTTGCTGGGTGTATGTGAGGTAGGTATTTGTTGGTGTGCTGATGGTGTGTGGCTTGTGTGAGGGATGAGCTGTGGGTGTGTGGTTGCTTTCTCTTGGGTGCTGGCAGTGGAATGGCATTTGCAAAGGCTCATGGTTGTGATTTGTGTCCTTTATATAGGTGGAGTTGTGGGTGTGTCTTTATTCTCTGTCCCCACCCCCCCAGTATTTATTGGCTTGGTAATTGCTTGTTTGGCCTTTTTTGGGTGATTTTTCCTTTGTGCTGTTTGTGTATGTTGGAAACGTTCTTGTGACCGAGTCGGACCCTGCATTGGTCTCGTACGGTGTTCTCCGTTTCATTCACGCTGTGTTTGTGCAGTTTTCTATGCTGCGTTCGCGTCGGTCGCGGTGTATTGTGTTGCTTCGGCTCGGTTTTGTATGCGTGTCGGTCGTACGGCTTGTCCTCCGTCCGACTCGCTCGTGGTTTTCGCGCCTTGCATCGTACTTTGCGGTTTGGAGTTCGCGTGTACGTTTCGGTCGGATTTGTTCCGGGTGCGTGTCGGTCGGTTGGATTCGCGTGTTTTTCCGGCCGGATTGCTGTTTTCCGTGCGGCTCGGTCGGTCGACTTGGTTTCGGTCGGATTTTTCGCGCCTTGCATCGTACTTGGCGTGTCGTGCGCCACGGGTACGTGTCGGTCGGTATTTTTTCCGGATCCGAGTCGGTCGGTGCTTTTTCCGGCCCGAATCGGAATCGACCCCTTTGTTGAGAAATCTCATTCTGAAAAAGATATGAAGTGGACAGTGCTTTTTGTTTTGAATACTACACAACGAATGGTTGATATAGACACAGCTTTGATCCAGAAAGAGGCATATCTTATTCTTAAGTTTAATTGTACAGTGACTGGGCTCAATGGGATGTCAGAGTTATCGCGAACATAGTCCTTTATCGGCTAAACTACATGTCCCAGAATGCCCCCTTCGTGGTAGGTACAGACAGCCACCTTATTGGCTGTTGGGTTTTATTATAAGTCCCATGAGGCTTAGCGCCGAATGATGCTTTGATGCTCCTGCAGGAAATGTTCCCGCCATAGTCGCGGCGCAGCCCGAATGACGGCAGTAACGAGCAACTAAGTAGCTCTTGAAGTGAGTTCAATATCATTACTTCAATTGTTTGTTTTAACAAAAAGCTTGTGGTGTTACTTCAGTGGCGATCTGCACTGTTGGTAACTTTCATTAATTTTGTTGTAGATTCGTCAGAAGTGTTCGAATTCAATTTTGCTTGATGCGCGACTTCCCCTTCGGTCCGAAGGTATGCGTGTCTCCCCTTCCCTCCCCCCTCCCCCCTTCCTTTTTTGGCCTTTGTTGTTGTTAAGGTGTATAAGTTTTAATGAGCGACCGTATATGCTTACTAGCTTTCCGGTTGTGTTCACAGTGTAACAGGACGGGTTGAATATCGTATTCGTTCAGCCATGAGTGGTCCGCCCTGAAGCACCACAACACGTGATTTTGCGATCAGTTTCGCATAACGTTTTCAAAACAAAGCATTACAGGTAATTGGCTTGGCAGTGGTGTTCGAAACTTTGGAGTTGTAAGGAGTATGTGTTACATAAATGCTTTATAGATTAGGTATATCATTTTTCATAGATTTTTTTGCATCGTTTGTTTTTTAGATTATCGTGGAATATCTACACAATTAAGAGGCCCTGATGATAAGCGCAGTCCAGCAAGTCTGCGCTTTGAAACGCGTTGGCATTTCATTTTCATCATTGTGGAACGTTTGAAAAATACATGTTGGCGTAATTAATTTGTTTTCCCAACTTGAATAACTGTTGTTCCCTTTGTCCAGGCGTTGCCTTAATTGATGGCTCTATTTGTAAGTCTGAAGGCTGGCCATGTGTTTAATTTAGTATGATGCAAACGACTACGAATTGCTTTTGTGATAATGTGTTGTTGATTATTTGTTATTGATGTACTGTATTTGTACGTTGTTTTTGTCCAAATGGTGTATGTTATTTATTGACAAAGTGATGTATGTTTTATTTGTTTGATTATTGAGTGTGATCCTTTTTTCTATTTTTTGAAATGATGAAAACAAATATAATTTTTTTTTTAATAAGTTGAAATAAATAACCATAATCAGACATTACAAATTGGTTGTTTGATTAAAAGCTGTAAAGCAATTTAGCACTAAATTATAAAAGAGGCAGGTATCTTTTTTGTGGATCATTTAGTATTACGGCCCTACCTGCTTCTTGTTCAATGGGCCTAACCCCTTTTGTGGTTCCACTTTTAGAAAGTGGGCATTTTCTTGCTTAACCATCATGTGTGGCTCTGCCATTTGTGTATTCACTATCTGGGTTCAGAGTGACAGGAGCAGGGATGTGCATTCAACCTATATAGACACAAGGGGGGGTTGAGGTGTGCCGTGCCTTTCCTGGGTGCCTCATAGCCAGGCTGAATAGACCTGGCTGCATTTAGAGTAGTGGGAGGAGTTGTCACTTGCACCTGAATTGACTGTGGCTGCCTTCCACAAAGCTGTCTCGCCCGCCTGGAGTGAACATGGCCTGAGCCAGGCAGAACTGGTTTATGTATGCCAGTGGAACTTTGTTTGTGGCAACTTCAAAAGGAAATGTGGTGTAAATATTGGGGCCCTGACTCCAGAACTTTAGAACTCTTTTGGATCAAGAATCCTGCCAAGAAGAAGAGCTGGAGAAGCTGTGAGGAGAGACTACCACTTTGCTGTGTGCTTTGCTGTGTTGGCATGCAGTAGCTGCTTCTGTCTTGGGCAGTGAAAGGACTGGACTGGACTTTCTGCATCTACTTTCCCTGAGTTTCTCCGAGGGCTTGAGGTAGAGCTTGCCCCCTGTTCAAGAAGTCTCAGGAACAACAAAGACTTCAAGTTCATCTGCTACCAGCATTGGGAACTGTGTGTTTTGTGCTGTAACAGAAGAAAAAGCAGCTCGTCAATGACGCTGCTGCCGGCTCCATGACCTAAAGGCACCGCAGAGGGCACCACCGCACTTCGCACCGCAACCCTGGTCTCACTGACCCCGCCGCTTGATGCTGCCACTGAGCCACTGATTGCACCGTGGCCTGTGGGCACCGCACTCCGCACTGCCTCGCTTCATAGCACCGCCCTGGTATCCTCGTCGACGGCATGCCGCTGCCAACGATGCCGCTGCCTGCACTGTGACCTGTAGACACCACTCGTGGGGAACACAGAGCACCATCCCGCTTCGCACAGCAGCCCTGGTCTTAACCTATGATGACGCTCCAAGCTGACATCAACGCCGCTGCCGGCACTGTGGTTTGGGGGCACCGCTTGTAAGTTACACAACCCACCGCCCCACACCACAGCCTTGGCCCATCAACATCGGCGCCATCTACTCCAGTTCAGCACCGAGACCACAGCGCTTCAACGACAACGCTCCCTGCACCGTGACCTGCTAGCACGGCAAAAAGCACTGCCCCACTTTGCACCACAGCCCTGGTCTCACCGATGTCGCTGGATGCTGTCATCGAGCCGCTGCCTGCACCACGACCTAAGGGCACCGCACCGCTGCACTTCGCACCGCAGCCCCGATGCCCACCGACGCCGGCGCTCCTGATTCCAACCGCACGGAGATTGAACTGCAACGCGTGTGACTTCAAGGACCTGACGACTCCAGCACCAACCTCCGGAACTGACGCCAGCTCATCGGAGCTCATTGCAAGGTCCCCGACGCCCTGCATTTCTAAAGGTACTGTTTTGCGGGTCTTGCCGACATGCCGCGGTCAGCCAGAACTGTTGGATTTGTTTGTTCACCACGCCATGGTAGCCCTGGACGGATCTATCAACTTTAGGGAACTGTTTTTAAAGTCTATTTTTGCTTTATGAATATTTTGAATAACTGTATGTTTGATTTTTATCATTCTGGTCTTGTTTTACACAGATAAATATTGGCTCTTTTTCTAAAACTGGTGTGGTGTCCCTTTGTACTGATTTCACTGTATGACTGTTTGTTATGTGCAAATGCTTCACACACTGCCTCTGAGATAAGCCTGACTGCTTGTGCCAAGCTACCAAAGGGGTGACCAGGGGTTATTTCAGAAGTGTAACTCCCTTATCCTGACTAGGAAGAAGGGTCTCTACTTCGACATGGTAACAACCTGCCAACTAGAGACACTCATTTCTAACACCTGATCAGATAACCTGGTGTAGACATGATGTGGATATTGGGAACAGCCTACCTGTCAAACAAAATGTACAGGCAGTCTGACCAAGTCAAGTAATACATCGGAGCCGAAGTCAGCAAGATGCTGGAGTTAGGGGTGATTAAGCCCTCTGAAAGTCCCTGGGCCAGCCCAGTGGTATTATTCCCCAAACCTCATTCAAAGGGAGGTAAACCAGAGAGCTGAGGTTTTGTGTGAACTATAGAGGTCGCATTGCTGTCACCAAGACAGATTCCCACCCTATTCTAAGAGCAGATGAGCTCATTGACAGGCAGCTAAATTTCTCAGTACTTTTGATTTAACATCAGGGTAATGGCAGATTGGTCTGACCCCAGGAGCAAATGAAAAATCTGCATTCTCAACCCCAGGTGGACATTACCAATTCACTGTGATGCCCATTTGGTTTAAAGAATGTGCCTGCCACCTTCCAAAGGCTGGTGAACAAAGTCCTATTTGGACTAGGGTCTTTTAGCGCAGCATATTTTGATGATATTGCTGTCTATAGCTCCACTTGATAGGATCACCTGATCCACCTTGAAAAGGTCCTTGAGGCCCTGCAGAAAGCAGGGCTCACTATCAAGGGAAGGATGTGCCAGATAGGACAGGGTTCTATTGTATAATTGGGCCACCTTGTAGGTGGAGGCCAAGTTCAACCCTTACAGCCCAAGATACAGACTATTCTGGACTGGGAAGCTCCAACAACCTAAACTCAAGGCAGGGCATTCCTTGGCTTGACTGGGCTCTACAGGAGGTTTGTGAAGGGTATGGTACTATTGTGGCACCCCTCAGAAAAATGACCTCCAAGAAACAACCCAAGAAAGGAAACTGGACAGTGAGTTGTCAAAAGGCTTTTGACACTTTGAAGGAAGCAATGTACTCAGCACCCATTCTAAAAGCTCCAGATTATACAAAGCAGTTCCTAGTGAAGACAGATGACTCTGAGCATGGGATAGGAGCAGTCCTATCACAGATCAACGATGATGGCCAGGACCAGCCTGTTGCTTTTATTAAAAGGAAGTTACTCCCCAGAGAACAATGTTGGAGTGCCATTAAGAGGAAAGCCTTTGCTGAGGTTTGGTCCCTGAAGAAGCTGAGACCATAAATGTTTAGGACTCACTTACTTGTTCAAACTGACCACAGGCCTCTCAGATGGTTGATGCAAATGAAAGGGGGAAATCCTAAACCATTGAGGTGGTCTATCTCCCTACAGGGAATGGACTTTACAATGGAGCACAGACCTGGGACTGACCATGCCAATGCAGATGGCCTTTTCAGGTTCTTCCACTTAGACAACGAAGACTCTCTTGGGGAAGGTTAGTCTCATTCCCTTTTGTATGGGGGGGAGGTTGTGTAGGAAAGTGTCCTTTTGACATGGTCACAGCCACTTTTTGCCCTAGTTCTGATGCTTTATGACTGAAGTTGCACTGGGTCCCTGCTAACCAGTCCCCCAGTGACAATGCTCTTTCTCTTAAAGCAAGGTAAATGTCTAATTTTAACTCAATTGGCAAGGACTTTAGCACGCCTGTAAGTCCCTAGTAAATGGTACCTCTGGTACCCAGGGCATGGGTATGAAAGAGGGTCCCTATGGTCTGCAGCATGTATTATGCCACACAAAAACTGCATACAGCCTGCCAATGCAGAATGTGTGAAATGGTGCAAACCATTTTGAAAACATGTCATGGCACACTCCCTGTATGCCATGCCCATGCACACTGCATAAACTATACGTAAGTCACCGCTAGAGCAGGCCTTAGAACCCTAAGGCAGGGTGTTGTATATTATATGTGAGGACATATCCTCATATCCTGTGATGTCTGGTTACATTGCCATGGCATTGCAAATGATCAGAAAGCCATCTTAAGCATATGTATCTGGGAACAGAAGAAGGACAAGGAAGAGCTAACAACGCAAGAACTATGGACCAGCACTGAAATTGGTACCAAACCCTGCTTGGCTGCTGCTCTCCTTACAATTGCAAGAAATTACTCGTCTGGTTGCTGAACAACCTTCCTAAACTCTCGGAGGACTGTCCAGTACTTTGATAACCAAGCAGCATCTCCATTGGGGTGGAGGAGCCACTCTCCTGCAGCTGCAGGCACCGACCGCACTCGTCCAGTACATCGTCTTGCTGACCATTGGGTCCACCGATGGTGCATCACACCAGGAAGAAGTCACAATGGTTCCAGAAGTTCAGATCCGTCTCCCTCCCAGGCCATACTGGAGCAGCCCAGCACTAATACCCTGGGTACGAGGACATTTGCAGCAACCAAGGCTTGCTGAGTGTCCAGGCTGGACACCACCAATGCCAACCCATGACCTGCCAATGAGGGACTTCAGGACCAAGGAGAGCTTCACCAAGAGTGACCCAGCAGTCTTGTTTTGTTTCCCCTCTCCAGGTTGACCCAAGAACTGAGAGCCTCTAACACGAGAGACCTGCCAGACAAAACACCTCAGCACCCAAGCCCCACAACCTGAGTTCAAGTAAACTGATGGTTTCCCCTTGCTCCAGAGACCCTCAAGAGCAGAGCACCCCTTTGGGTTCTGCCAGACTTGTCCCCAAGTCCCCACTTGCAGCCTCTGTTTGCAGGTACTTTTCCCATTGACTAACGTGTAGTGCCCGAAGCTACCAACGTGACCAGTACCTCTGCATCCGGACTCCCCAGGGCAGGTAAGCCCGAACTGCTGATGATTTCTTGGACCTTGGACCAAGAACCTTAAGTTCTAAAAGGTATCCTACAAATCCGATTGCAAGTAGATGTATGCAGTGCATGTTTTTCCGATAGGATAACATTACCACGTTTGAGGCTCATACCTCAAAAACTGTTATTCAAGTATTTTTTTGTATTATTTCAAAAATCTATATCTCCGAAAGTACTTACCTCATTCCGATGATTTTGGTGTCTAAAATGATATACAAATCTGTGTTATATTTCAAATTGGTCTAGGATTTCTTATTGAGTGTGTGTCTCATTTATTGATTCTGTGAGTACAACTAATGCTCAACACTCCCCTCTGAAAAGCCTAAGCGGCTCGACTACTCTACCACAAATAGAGAACTTGGGATTATTAAAGTAAGCCCTCTGAACCAAAATAAGGGTCATCTGGACTATTTGCATGGTGTACCCCTACATTGGTACACTACATAAATAGCCACCTTCCTACACCCAGCCCTCCTCTTTATGATTCCCATTTCAGCCCCACCTCCTTCCTGAGATGTGTCCAGGCCCCTTCCTAGTGATCTGTCACTGAATCAAAGAGCCCCCAGTGAAGTGTACTTGGGAATCTTTCTTCCCCTTCTCCAGTGTGTCCCACCCAGCTCACAGGAATGAAACAATACACAAATCTCTCTGGGGGAACATGTCTTCACCAGGCAGGCCTCAGCTTCCCAGAATAGAACGCAGGACCCTCCATGTAATATACCATTGCAGGCATACTTGCACTCAGTGTATGTACCCAGTAAACACACTGTCCAGTACCGTTACCTCCATGTATTGTGCCCTCACAAACACACACACATTCAGCACACACATTCGCTCTGCCCGCTATTCAGTACTGTAGCCTTTCTGTGTTGTGCCATAGTATGCTACTTGCCAACACACACACTGCCAGTACACACATTCATCATGTGCGCACTTCACAACACTTAACCCTTCATGTTTTGAACTTTTCGCAAGCACACATACACCCAGCACATGCTTCCACTATGCACGCACTGAACAGAACTACATCTCTAAAGTAAATACCCAGTACATGCACTCACCATGCATGCACTACCCAGCATTGCTCTGTCCCTGTACTGTACCCTTCCCAGGCACACGTGTATCCAGTGCAGAGTCACCGCTCCTGCGTTTCGCAGCACTCCACATCTAACTGATGTAGGTCAGGGCGAGTTAAGCACACAGCAGTGGAACTTTAAAAAGGTGAGTGAGCCTGTAGGCCTCATTCTGTTGCCACAGGTTAAAAAGGACCTGTTCACTCCTACTAATCACTACACTGTGTGCTGCCACCACAGCGCTCATGCTGCTTAACTCTTGGTGAAGGCAGTAGCCATCCACCACTATGAGGGTAGAGCTTTGTGCACCTCTCCCAGTCCAACAAGACCGCGATCCATGAGAAAGGCCTATGTAATGGTACACACACATGATCCATGTTTGCCTATGGCAACAATAATCAGCAATAGGGATTCAAACAAAGGAACAGTTGGGCACTCATGGCATGGTACATGTCTATTGGCATGCAAAGGACTTGTCCGTCCCAACTGGTTCTTTGGGAAAAATGTTGTCAGATGCCATAAATCTTATATGTGAATTATGAAAAGCAATGACAAAGGGAGTAAGCCTGACTAGTTCTTTTGTGAAAAATGTTTTTTAAAAACCAATAGGCCTTTAAACATAGATTTTCATTACATTTTGTCAAAGGCTGTAGACAGATATTTTCTTACACGGAATCCCACAGGTTACTTCAGTAGGCAAAGGTTTTGGTGTTAGGTGCCCCCTCTGACAAACAGTTGCAATTAAAGATTTGCAATGTGATAATCCTTATTAGGTCCTTTTATGGGAAATTGTATATTGTTTTGATAAATGTATTTTCGCATATATTTGTACATGTATAGCTTTGCACCTGATGGTTTCCAGTTTATAAATTTGATACGATAGATACATTTGCGGTGCAGTGTTCAATGCGCTGGGCCACAAATCACTCCATTGGGTCCTCAAGTCTAGAACGTGAATAGGAAGAACTGTTCTGACCTCTTTTGAATCTTTTCTCTCTTCAATATCTCAATTTGTGCAACTCAATGTTTTTGAATCACATTCATATCTGGTGAATTATAGTGTGCCGCAATGATCTATCCTAATAACCTCATCCTAAACGACCACATCACTAAACTAACAAAATCGTCATCCTATCAAATCTACCTACTCAGAAAACTGAAACCGTTCATCCCACTTTCTGACTTTAGAGCTGCAGGACAAGCCCTTGCACTCACTCATCTAGATGGTGGAAAAGCCATACTTGCAACCTTCACAAATCCACTACCACACCCCTTCAAGTTTTTCTGCAAGCGGCTGACCAATTAGTTGCTCTTTTGAAGAAATCTGACCACATCTCCCCCAACCTATGGCACCTTCAGAGGCCACTGCATGAAGTAAGAGATGACCTCAAGATTGCATGTATCACACATTGTGCATGTCACCAGAACCCTAAGATGGCAAAATAGGAATATAGTATGCATGTTGCTTGTTACATATTTTTATATTGTATGTTTATTTTTGTGCAGTTAGCATGAAAAGAGCAAATTTTTCAAACAGGAATATGTTTTTAGATCGCAGTAAGTGAAATACTATTCTATACTTTTAAAAAGAAGAAAAAGCATTTCATTAAAAGTATATGGTTTTAGAAAATTCAGGTTGTATTTTGTTAAGAGCAAATTCTGACTGTATAAGTCAGATGTCTGAAGCTGTTGCCAGCAAAGTACAGTTAGAAAGAGGCCCTGATTTCACTTACAAGGTTGAAGGCTTTGCTAAACTTCTACGAAAGATGTTTGATTAAACAATGGGGAAAAGTGAAATTCTGTAAAGCTGGTTGGGACTGTCAGTATCCAAATGAACGGAAGAATATCAGCCTCCGATTGGATGAAATCCCTATTTCACATGAATTATGACATAGTCTTAAAAATAACTTGCTTTGCTGTGAAAAACTGTTTTTGAACCCCTGCTTCATGTGGCTTAAAAACATCTTGACCCTACTATCAGTGGTGCTGGAACAATTTTCAGAATGGGGTGCTGCATTAATGTTATATCACTGAAGTCATATGGATTGTGAAAAATCTAAGCCTTATAAAAGAATAAGTATATCAAATGAGCCAAGAAGCCCATTAAGGTAGGAGAGAGGAAAGGGTAGTTGGTGCAGGTGCGGACGGCACTGATCGGAGCCGCGGGAGGGGGGGATGCGTGAAGTAGGGGGGAGGATGCGAGAGGGAGGGAGGATGCGGGGGAAGCAGCTAAGAAACAATTACATTAAAAACTTACCTTTTCGCCGTTTACTCACCCGTCCCTCCTCTGTTGTCCTCCCTTGCTCGGAGTCGGCCACAGGAAGCACACTCAGGCTCCCTAGTCAGCCAATCACAACGCTGCTGTGATTGGTCTGAGCACCGTTTTTCGGCACTCAGCTGCTGACTGGAGGCCTGGGCATGTTCTCCAAGTAGGCTGCGATGCAGCCTGCATGGAGAACATTCGAAGTGCGCATGACTGTTATGGGCGGCCGAAGAGGGCCGTCCAAGCAGTCATTGAGCACTTTAGGAGGGTACAAACACTCTTCCCCTGCCCCCGCCCACTCACGCAAGCTGTGGCCGGAAGTAGGAGAAATAAAATGATAATAACACGAGTTATTATCATTTTATTTTCTCTGTCTTCCACTGCAAAAAAGCAGTGGGGCAACGCTCCTCTGCCTTAGCGGAGGAGCTGCCCCTGAGTTGGGTGTGCATTTTGGAGCACTGGTGAGGCATGGCACTGTCATTTACAATCAGCACGTTTTCAGTTGAAATGGCACTAAATTTGCATAGAATATATAGCGCAAAAAGGATAATATGTGGAAATCGGGTTTGAGCAAATATTTAGCATTTGTGCATTACCAAGTAAAGTGTCTTGATTTGTTTCGATCCTACTAAAATCTTTGTTTCCATCACAGTACAGAATTACAAAAAAGTGCTTCACTTGTGCTTTCCTAAATGCTTATATAATTTGAAATATGTGTATAGTTCATTTACTGATATTTAAATGTGCGTTAGAAACCAAACAGCATCCCACAGCATTTCCATTCGCTTCCAGTACCCCAGGAGGATTGGCATCTAGATAATTTTAGCAAAATCCTCTCACTTTGCAGTCAGATAAATAAAACTACACGAATAAGCAGCTGTTTTTCAGAATACAAAAGACATTTGATCTTTGTCTTTGTAAACGCGCAACAAATGTGACAAGATCAACAAAAAAATTTAAAACATCTTTATTGCTCATTCACCCTCTAAACTCCAGCATGGTGATTCCTGGGGGTGCTGCTGCATCCCCACGGCCCCTACTTTCAGCGCTATGTGCGTACTACCCGAGGACGTTAAAAGTCTTGTAAACCAAAACTTACTGAAATGGCAAACGAGACTTAACCTAAATTAACCATTTTTTTCTAGTTTGGCCCCTTTCTGCACTCTTTGTCTTGAGTGAAAAGGGCAACATACTCCTTCCTACCTCTGCAGCGCTCCCTTTTTGTAGGCCGCCCACTCGGCTGTAGGGTGTGGCCAGCAGCAGGTATTTATTTTCACTATCAGAAGGGAAGAGATGTGTTTTAGCAGCGCTGCAGTGTAGTAAGGCGATCCCAGCTTCAGGAATAAGCCCTTAGAGATACCAGCTTGTCTGCTGAGGGCACATGTTACTCGACGAATAATAGCAGCCAGGTCAAGATGGAGATAGGAAGCGTCCGGTTCTTCGTTCTGGTGGGGGTTTTCTTCACCTGTGCTGAGAAGGTAAGTCCAAGCATGTTTTTAAATCAACCTCCCGGAGTTAGACTTTATATTTCCACAGCCCCACCCTCAGTGAAGATTTTTCATGCCTCCTGTCAGCTCTTTGATTGTTCGGCGCGGTTCTAGTCAGAAGGCTGCGCCTTGCTCTTTCTGCGTGACGGGTCTTCCATGCCACTGGAACAAGGCACAGAGGTCATGACCTTCAGAGCCTGTCAGCAGCGGCCCGCGGCCCACGGTGTGTCAGCAGCCATGCTCAGCGCGCGCCGGCCGAGAAACATGACCTGCATTCCTCCCTGGATCTCCCTGCACGGTCGCGAGCTCAGGTCAAGGGCAGGTCTGGGAAGGGCCAGTCTATGAAGCTAGGCGGGGGCAATTCACCGAGGAATATCATCTTTTTTTTAAATTTAAAACGCCCGTTTATCTGCTTCTCTGGCATGGAAAGTTGTTGCTCTTTGTGATCTTAATAATGTAAATCTTATATTTTTTTTTCAGGCTGCTTCCCAGAGCTCAGGTAAAATATGTTTTAGTTTGTTTCATATGCGGTTGACACTAACATGACCACAAGTTTTTCATTGATTAAAATGAATTGCAAGTAGATATTTGGATAGAAGTATTTTGCTTTCCAATACCGTTGTCATTGATCCCTCCACACAAATATCTATAATTAAATGATGAGATGAGGGTGGGATCATATATAAAAGTATGCCTCTATGTAATCTATCTATCTATCTATCTATCTATCTATCTATCTATCTATCTATCTATCTATCTGTCTGTCTGTCTGTCTGTCTGTCTGTCTGTCTATCTATCTATCTATTTCTAAGGCTGGAATTATTGCAGTATTGAACTTGGAAAAGCAGTATTTTATAAATACTAGAATCTCGTTGCTGCTTGAAGAATCTAATGTACACACGTCTTGGTTACTTCTGCAGGAGGGGTACCTCGAGTCTTGAAAATATGTCATTAATATTAACCTGCAGCCTTATGAAATGTGCTCTTCAGAGAAGATTGCGCTGAGCTCACAAGACAGGTCAAGACATCTCCATCTCGAGGCTTGCAGGGCGTTTTACCCTGAAGTCTAAACATGGGGTCATCACTTTTGAAAAATAGATAGGCTCCAGTACCTTTTACTCATGTATTTATTTGTGGTATTTATAAAGCACGGGGTTACCTAAAGGCTCTCTAAATTACCTCTCTTTTTGCTTTTTTTTTTTTAAAGAGCTTGGTGAGGAGTTACTAATGAATGCACATTTTCACTGCATTTCGCTTGATGATCTCAGTGCATGAAATGTATTTTTCGACATAGTTTGTTTTGAAATGCTGCGGCCAGATGCCACGCTTTGCTGATAAATACTGCCTTTTTTGTTTGTTGTAAACCTCAGCTATCGACGTGTCCATTTTTCAACTGACGGAGAGAAGCTTCTACGTCCAATGGACCAAGATTGCAGGCACTTCTTCCTACAGGGTGACGGCCACCCCTGTTAGCTCTGTGCTCATCCCGCCAGCCTTTGCCGTGTTCAACAGTGCTGTCAGCATTGGGACTCTCAACACCCTGGTGCCAGACACGTTATATGACGTCACCGTGGAAGCCTTGGACAGCCTTGGAGTCACACTGGCTGAGGGAACCATAGTAGGGCACACAGGTACGAGCTGTCTAATTCACTCTCTTGTATCCTTAATGCCTACCACACCAGCCATCTCACCCTTGAAAGGTGGCATATACCTATGATATGAAATGATGGATATAGCGGGCAGTGGGTTTTAGCTGGGACTACATCTTAGTGGTTGGCACTGTGCCATTGCTGTGGGTGAGGATGAAGTGGGCCCACCTGCCTGCGCTGAGGTCGAAAGCAATTAATACGTGAACATTATGGAAAAGTTTACGCTGTATTGGTAATGTACCTGTGTAAAGTGCACATCAGGGTCACTGATAGCATGCCACTAACAAAGTTTTGGTTTGACATGTGATGCATGTATAGAAGCGTGTGACACAGAAAACTGCTTGATCATATACTTATTCATTTATATTCAATGTGTAGTTTAGATTTTGTGAAGGGCCAAACGTGCTGCTGGCTGGGGTGGGTCGAGTGATTTTTGTAGAATCACATGTGAACATTCAAGAGCACAACAAAACACTACACATAAATAGCACAATAGAGGTAGATTCCATAGGGCCCAATTCACAAATTAAATCATGCTTCCTTGGAAGTACTGGTATAAACTTACACAACAAAGAAAAATGGGGGGTTTCTCTAAAATTTCTCACACTTTCTGCTCTATTAATGCCAAATTCATTAAGGTGTAAGTTCAGAAGTGAGAATAAGTGTGAGGAGTGTTTGTGAATGCACACAAAGATGTCCCATATAGTTGCTCTTCTCCTTTGCATTGCGTTTCCATTACCTGACACTCCCCTACTTTCACCCACTAAACATTTTTTGGGGATCACCTTTGAGTGTGAAAAATCCTTCATACCTTGCTGACCTTCCACGCTTGTGACACCTCTGTATGCAATGCTCAACAGGTCGTACCTCTGTGAAGCAGTAACAAGTATTGTACAATGTACATGGAGTCGGAAGCTTTTCCACACATAAATCACATTTACCTGTGGAAAAATCTTTCGGAATTGTAACCTTCATTGTGCCAGATGGCTGTAGTCTGATGTGGACGACTGCTCCTTAAACGTTGTGTAGGAGGGCAGCACTGATGTGTCATTAACTGTTTGGACTTTTCACTTCCGGTTCAAGGAGCCATAACCTAAGCTCCTGATCACATCAGCACCATTAATAATGGGATGGATGCTTCTCGCTAGATGCCTCATAATGATAAAGCATTTTGACCATAAATACCCATTAAGTCAGGCAAATAACTTTTTGCAAGTGCAATGCTTTACCAAAGACACAAAAACCGGGGCGTTAATCAGGGGCAGAAAGAGGTAGCAGGTGGTTCTGCTTGCATTTTATACGGGCTGCTTTGCAACACCTGTGATTGTACCAATCCTAACTATTGCATGTCAGAGAGCGTGCATCTCTGCTGTTGCTGATCTAGTGCATGCGCCTATTACAGTCACTGTGTGTTTAGCACGCTTGAGACTGGGCATTCAATAAATATTATCTGGTAAATAGTAGCATGACGTGTCATGGGGTCAAAGATCATGTGACGTCACCTTTGTGTGACATCAGTGAGTCGTTAGTCTTATGACTTGTCGCTCTCTCCGCCCATGTGATTTTAGTGAAACGATGCCGCTGCGTCACGGTCTTCTTCTGAATTGGTAGGAGTGACTTTCTTAAGATGTCTCTCATGTAGGGTCAAATCAGACCATGCTGCCTGTCAACCATCAGAGATTTACACATCACTGGCATCTGCATGCACTGAGTCTTCCTGTGAGGGGCGGAGAGAGTTCTGAGCCATGCCTGCCCAGCTCATCCTTTGAGAGCCAGTTTTTTTAATGTAGAGCTGCCTGAAGGGGCTCAGAGTAAGGTCTTCATTAGTGCAAACATGAAACTTTGTGCGTCCTTGAACCACCAGAAGTGTATAAAGTGTAAACACTGTCAGTCACTATACCACGTAGATGAGGTTCAAATGTCATGCATGACATCAAAGATACATGTAGGGTCTTAGCATTCATGGTGAGATCTGATGACCTGTGCCAAGAGGGATAGAGCAGCCTTAATGGAATAATCAATACCGTTCATCATTTCATGTTACTGGTTCAATAAAGCTACTGGGTGTATGTGATGAATAGAAGTTTCTGCAGTAAAACATTTTGAAAATGTCTTAAACTATGTGTTGGGTAATGGAAATTGGTGATCCCATGTATGAACACATGATAACTCAAGGAAGGAGGGTTCATTTTGCTCTGTGTGTCTTTCTTTCCCCAGCTCCTGAGATACCCGTTATTGACCAGGCCTACTCCAAGCTGAGCCAAAGTATCACCGTGGAGTGGGCGGCCGTCCCTGGCGCCAGTAGCTACCTCGTCACAGCCCGCAATGGACCCTTGTTCTATGAGACCACAGTCCCTAGCTCACCAGGGACCGTGACCGGGCTTGATCCCGACGTCCTCTACAAAATGACCATCCGGTCTATAAACTCTGCAGGGATGAGTCAGCCATCCCGTCCTAAGTATACACAGACAGGTAACGTATTCTCTTCAGTCAATTGCAACTGTTTTACACTCTGTCTAATTAATCTAATAGTTTAGAATTTGACTGACAGCTCTTTCCCAAAAAATGACTCTCTCAGGCTCACCAAACACACCCACCTCATTGAATACTCGCTCACCCATTCACTCTGTAATGCACCCTTTGGTTCATTCATTAATTTCCTGACTCACTTACTTACACATTTACTTACTCACTCACTTATTCACGGGCACACTCACTCTTTCACCCATTAACTCACTCCTTTGCTCACTCTTGGACTCATTACTCACTCCCTTTCCTCACTCACCCACTCGCTCACTCACACTCACTCACTTGATCAGTTATATACTCCCTGGCTCATTCATTCACTCCCTGACTCACTTCTTGACCCACTCACACCTTTTTTCACCCATTGACTCACTCCTTGACTCACTCCACATTCATTCACTCTTTGATTCATAGATCTCCCCTTAGCTCACTCAATCATTCTTTAACCCATGTATTCTTCCACTCAGTAACTCACTTAGTCACTCATATGTTCACCCACTCACTCACTTTTTGACTCACTCACCTACTCACACTCTCACTCTTTCACCCATTGACACACTCCTTAACTCGCGACAGACCCACCCAACCACTCAGTCTTTCGCTTATTGACTCACTCTTCGATTTACTCCCAGACTCACTTACTCATCTACTCACAGACTGTTTCACCTATTGGCTCACTCCTTGCTTCTCTTCTTGGCTCACACAATTACTCACTCATTCACACACTTACTTATTCATTGTTATGTTATGTTGATTTCTAAAGCGCCCACTCATCCGGGAGGGTATCCTGGCACTGAACAGGTGAATGTAGATACGCCTACGGCCTAAAGTGATTACTCGAAGAGCCAGGTCTTCAGCTTCTTGCGGAATTCAAGAAGTAAGGGGGAGGCTCGAATGTAAAGCTGTAGGTCATTCACTCACTTTTTCATCCATAGACTCACTCACCCACAATACTTATTTTCTCGCTCACTTTCTCACTCAGGGTCATTCTAGGTCATACAGTCACATAAGAAAAGAAAAGAAGCTTTTCATTACCTTTGTATGGCCCTAGCTTATGTTCTATATTAACAGACTATTTACCACTAAAATTCACACACCAACAGTGGCTTGAAATAGGTTGTATTTCCATTGTATCTACAAAGACAGATTTCTGTTTCCTTCAAGGGCCCATCTGGTGAATGATGTCATAAAAGGTCTCAAAACCCAAGCAGGCATCATCAAACTAAGCAACATCCCAGAATGTCTATTGATGGTTATTTTTTGCAATGCAGTACTGGGTGAAGAGAACTGCTTTCTCTACACTTTCTGGCCCCTTGAAGGAGGGTATGTTCTCAACAAGGCTGCATATGTGAATAGTCTTCTGCTATATACTAATAGCAGCTGCAGTCATAATGGATGTATGTCTTGTATTACATGGATCTGTGACCTGGTAGACATACTGTGGAGGATCAGATTTTAGTGATCCGATAACCTGGTTTGACTGGCACATGGGGTCTGCACATAGCGTTACGTTTGGAAATTAATCAAAAAGTGATAAAACTCAACATCTCCATTCATCCTTTTGCTGTACAGAAGATAACCATATATTAATATCCGTAACACAGTCAGGCTAACTCTGAAATAAGGTCAGGTAGAGGCCTCCGGCTCTGCAGCTACAGCGAGCACAGTCATTCATTCGAACAAATGGGCCCTCAAACGTCATTTCTTTACGCCTGGGGCAATCTTCAATGCAAAGCCATCGTAGAAGGGACAGTAATGTAACACCTCTTGCAAAGAATACAGACTCGAAATCAAAACCAGGTAAGGCTTTGCAAACCCTTTCAGAGCTGAAGGTTATTATTACTGTCTGGTAATTGAATCCTGCAGCTAACAGGCATGTTTCGATGTCGCCTCCAACAACGAATTACTCTAAAAATCTCATTTTCAACTCGAGACCTATTCTCAGCACTTATTCTAGTTTCCAAAGCATCCCATGTCAGCCTTAAGGCTCAATGAAATCCTTGTTGTAAGAAGAAGACCATTCCAAGGAATTGATGTCTAACCTTTTACAACTGAGACTGTGAGATTCTATAAGGCACAAACAAGGGATGGTGGAAATTCAGAAGCTGGTAAATTGATCACAAATCCCCAACCGTGTCTTTAAGATCAGCAAAATCTAGAAGCAACATTGGGTGAGCTAAATTTAGTATGTATATGGGAGAGTATTTGGGAATATGGCAAGCTGGGTACCAACCCTGATTGCATGAGAATAGACATGTATAAGGTTTTTCGATTAATGCAAGTTGTGGTGCATAACCAGCATGAGGCGATGAGATCAAAGGAAAAGGCACAAGTTATTTTTATGGTCTAGTTTTGTGTAAGCCCAAGAACTGACCACAACAGTGTGATTAAAGGAAAAAAATAGCAGGATATTTTTTTAAGTTAGAATATTTATACATTGTTTCTACAGTGCCTACGTGTCACCGTGTAATTGTGCCAACCACAACACCTCCAGAAGATTGCTTTTGCAAAGATCGGCGGAGTATGGGCATAAAGGGCCTGTTTTGGAGTGAAAAAATAATTTGTATCCTTGAAGCGTGCATGGTTCAAGGCTGAAATTATGAAGAGTTTCAGCCGCGGTTCGTGCAGGTAACAGCGGTGGGGCAGTGGGGGGTATTTCGAGGACGATGCAGAGGGAAAATTAAATAAATAATTAATTTTCCCTCGGCATCGCCCTCAAATCCCCCACCCAGCCCCACCGCTGTTACCTGCACGAACCGCGGCTGAAGTGTTTGTTGACAGTCCGACAAAAGCCCTGGTTCAGTTATGGGTAGGGCATTCACCTGAGCTTATTCTTGGAGGTATTGAATCAAGAAATTGGGTAGAGATAAGTGGCAAGGCAGAGATATGTACTCTTGTGCATGCGCAAACACATGCACACTCACAGACACCGGCCTTATGTATGTACCTTGATTCTATTTATGCGGCATGTGATACATGGTAGAAAGGGTGTGAGTTGGTCCCTACAGGATTATTAGGAAGGACTCTATGATACTTGAGAGGAATACCCAGTCCTCACTTTCTGATTCATGATCCAATTACAATTGTTTGCTAATTGTATAAAAAAAATATATTTTTTTTTCAATAAAAAACTGTCCACATATTCAATTACACCATGGAAGTATATAAAAAACAACATAAAAACATAAATCCCCAACACCATACACAATAAACACAAAAAAGGAGAATAGACACAGACAATCTATTTTGTCATATACATGTTAATTAGGAATCACTATAGACAGCAAAAAGCATGGGTCATAATTCCCTGTCACTTGTTGACTGCTGAATTATCCAAATTTAACAAAAGCTGTTGGATATGACAAAATAGATTGTCTGTGTCTATTCTCCTTTTGTGTTTATTGTGTATGGTGTTGGGGATTTATGTTTTTATGTTGTTTTTTATATACTTCCATGGTGTAAATTAAATATGTGGACAGTTTTTTATTGAAAAAAAAATATATATTTTTATACAATTTGTTGTCATATAAGTGCTTTGATACATTCTGTGTGGGTTGTATAGTAGTGTATGTTGTGAGACATGAGCGTAGTTACATTTGGGATATGATTGATTCCATATAGACTTTGACCAAAGGGAACCCTTTTTTTAACTTTTTGGGAATATTCAAGCCATAATGTGGATAGGTTACAATATCATGACCAGAATATAGAGTGATAAAATATCGAAAGGTAAGTTTGTATAGATTTTCTAGAAGTAACCCAATATAAATGTTCCTTGGTAATATACATATCTTCAAGGTATGTACATGTGGAGTTAAGAATAGTAAATCCATATCTCTCTCTGTGCACTTTCCTCTTCGATATTTGTTTCCCTTCATATTCTGGTCACAATATTATGACCCTTTGATTTTCTGGCTTAGATATTCCCTACCACACTCAGTTTGAGCCTATAACTTACCCACCACAATTTACAATGCCATGTAGAGGTGTGTGGAGTGCCCAAGTTGCTTTTGTGCAAATTTATAAAATTGCGTGTTCTGACCAGGAGGCAACCATGTTTTGAGTCAATCTACTTGGGATAGGGCCTCGTGAAAGGATCCCTACTGTTTCATGGGATCTAGAAATAGAAAGCCTATTCCGTCTACCAAGTGTAGAAAGACAATGCTTTTTTCCCCTTAGATGATGAACCAAAAGAAACAAAGAGCAAGAAACAGTTGATCTCGTTAATAATTTGACAGTATTGCACCTAGTCCAAGGACCAGAATGCAAACTCCCTAAGGGAGGATTTTATTCTGGAAAAAAGAATGGAAAGATGGTATTGAACTCTGGATGGAATACTTAATGGTCTTAGAGGGGAAAAAAGGCCGAGTAACAGAGGAGTGGTTCTTTACACAAGAGTGTCCCTAAGCACATTTGCAAACAAAACTAAAACCAGGCGTTCCCAAAAAGTCCAAATGAAAGACCCTGCAGACCTCCTAAAACAAAGGAGGGTCCCTAATGTAATAAGACAGACTGGGTGACAGTGTTAGCTACTCTGCTGGCTCTTCTAGCATCCTGTTGCTCTATTAACTAGGAAACTGATAATCCCAACAAAAATCCGTCCAACTTTTAGGAAGTTCAGAACATGAAAGTGGTGATGAGCACTGGGATGCAGACCCACTAGGGTGTATCAGACTGCAAAATCAGATCAATGCCAGGTGTAAACTCTGTGTATAATTTGAGCTAGTGGTTGCCGGTAGGGCCCACCGGCACTCACTTTGAAGACCGGCACTTACATTTCCTCATCAGACATTTACAGAGAGCAAGACAGAGCAAAACACACAAAGTGGCAAGATGAAGGAAGCAAAAGATTGAAAAAAATGTCACAAAGGGAGAAAGCAGGAACAGACAAGAGTAAGATAAAGGGTCAGGGATTACCTGGTAGTGGATTTAAGACGCTTGCTGTAGATTGAAGACTATGCAGACTAGATGTTTGGAGCGCCGACATTTAACAGCACCAGCCTTAAACTTCTGAACAGAGCGTTGGGCACCGGAATTCATTCTGTTACAAATTAAGCACTGTAAACTTCAATGGTAGTTGGAGAGGACTGCAGAGTTTCAGCCCAACCTCTCTAGAGTGATACTACTTATAGAATAGTACCTTCTCAACCTCCAGTCCCCTAGCAAAGGCAGCAAATAAAAATACATAGGGCAGTGAGAGGAATAGATTAGAGAAGCCAAAATACATCCTGCCAAAGTCTACTGAAATGCTAATTCTCATACTAGGCTATCAGCCTCCACGTCACTCTTCCGCATTGCGCAACGTTTCCAGACCAACCATGCATCTGTAATCCTACCTTCTCAACTTCCAGACACCAGTCGAAGGCAGCAAAGAAAAAAAACACCTGCATGCAGTGAGGGGAAAAGATTAAAGAGGCCAAGATACATCCTTCCAAAGACTACTGAAATGGCAACTCTCATAGCATCGCATGTTGATCTGCACATCACTGATCTTAACAGTGCAACCTTTCTAGAACAACTCCCTATCTGTTATTCTATGCTCTCAAATTCCAGACTCCAGGCAAAGGCAGCAAAGAAAAAACACCTTGGTGCAGTGAGAGAAAAGAATTAGAGAGGCCAAGATACTTCCTCCCTCAATACTATTGAAATGCCAACCTTAATAGTAGCCGATATAGGCCTGCGCATAATGGATCCTCATCACGCAACTTCTCTACAGTAACCCTCCATCTGTAATACTACCCTCTCAACTTCCAAACACCAGGCAAAAACAACAAAGAAAAAAAACACCTGGTTGCAGTGAGAGGAAAAGATTAAAGAGGCCAAGATATGTCCTCCACAAGACTACTGAATTGCCAACTCTCATAGCAACATATATTGGCCTGTTCGTCACGGTACCTCGTCGCACATTATACAACTTCTCTAGAGCGACCCTAACACTGTTAACCTACCTTCTCAACCTCTAAGCACAATGCCAAGGCAGCAAAGGAAAAACACTTGGGCACAGTGAGAGGAAAGGATGAGCGAAGCTGAGATACATCCTTCCAAACACTACTGAAAATACCAACTATCATAGGAGCCTCTATTAGCCTGCTTGCCACTTTCGACAAGTGGCCAAGAAAGGGGAGAGAAACTATTCTTAGCGTTTTGAGGTCATGATAAACAAACACTACTAACATTTCAAGCGCAGTAATTGGCAACCTAACAGGGTATATGTGTTCCACCCAAGAATGCAATATAAAACTATGGCTAAGACCCTCGCCCATTCAACGTGGCATGTTTCTTCATTGGGAGGGAGCTCTTTTTATTTAAACTTTTGGTTATTACCAGAGAAAAATGGTGATAACATAGATGTTTCCAACTCCTCGTCACCTTATTAGTGGTGTTATCCCTTGTTGGTGCTGTTGGCACTAAACTGCACAGCTTCTCTGAACAGACACACGTGTCAACTGCCACACCTGTAGGATCATTACCAGGACAAAACAAAAGGTGACAGCTAATTTTATTGAGGCCTCCAATCTACAAGATTAGATCCAGGAGGATGTAGTTATGAACCCTTCATCTGGGTCATAGTAGGAGTTAATGATTATATCCTCCCAAACTAAGCCTGTTGCCCACTAGATTTCTTTCTGGAGAAATTCTGAATTGAGGTAGAAGATATGGGCTTGCATCCCTTTGCACCAGTTCACAAATCTGCTCACGTTTGAAGAGTGTGACAACTGACTGCATGCTCATCCCAAGCACCCATGAAACCTGGAAGGACACAGAAGTGAGTTTGTTGCGGAGAAATACTAGAACTGTCTCCCTACTTCAAAGCATATTTCAGAGGCGCCTCTGTCTACTAAGTAATTGCCAGCAAAGAGGGGTGTGATGGTGGACTGTCCAACATTGACCCAGGTTTGGACCCACCCATGCCAGAATTTCAGGATGTTCTCAGAAGATACACTGCATACAATTCATCTAAATGGGAATCATTTACAAAGTTGCTAGTAATCCTTCTGGACTTAGTAATTGTTTACCAAAGTTGGATACTCCTGTTCCAAATCATGGGGTGATAAGGTTCACCGGAACAAGGGTGGTGCATGCCTGCAATTTATTTCCAAGAGAGGTTTTTGCAACAAATTCTGGTGTGGGAAGGACATAGGGAAAAAACAGTACAATTAAATGGAAGGATGAGCTCTAGACCTAGTGCCAAATCAGTGAGGTCGCCATGTTGCTCTTTGACTGAAGAACTGCATTTTCAAGTACCCGATTTAAAAGTTCAGCCCTGAGCAGCGACGACATGTGCAAGAAGTCACAGCAGTTTCCCCCAGCAATATTTTTGAACCAGACTTTGACTATATGACTAGCCGTGAGGTGACTACATTTAAGGGATGGAGGTCTGCATAGAGTTTTAGTCTGTCTCTTAAAACTGCGTCTCAAACTGCCTAGCAGCAATTTCTGGCATGGCTAGTTGAAGGTAGTAGCCCCCGCTGTTTGCTGTCTTCACCCTTGTGCTATGAACAGGCTGCCTGTGGAAAAGATTAAATGGTTTGCAAAGGATATCTTCATAGTTGCAGAGAAGGAAATGGGCCCTGCAATTTGTGCATCTGCCGAATTGTTCACAACCACACCAATATGCCAATTATCAAGGGTGCACAGCAATTCTGCTTCATGCGCGCAGTATGTTGCATGAACCTGTTTGCCATTTTTTGCTGACGGATAAAACCCTTAATGTGCTTGGTGCATTTCAAATAGGCTCCTTGTCTTTGGAAAACAGTAGGGTCTGCAGCCATTCAGCGGTCACAGGAGTGGAAACGGATGGCTCAAATAGGCTTGGTCACCCCAGTTTGCCACACTTCAAGGGAGACCCCCTCTCTCTTGGTCATTACAGACACAGTCTTCAATCTTGAACTTTTCTGCTACAAAACATTGTTTTCAGATAGGTGAGTATAATTAATTCAATACAACCAAAACAAGGCCACAGTACCCAGAATGCATTAGTTTGTGACATTATAAGTCCAGAACTGGAAAAAGTGTCCATAATGATCTGGAGGGAGGTGTTCACCCAACTTCCCACTTATCTATGCAGCTTCTACCCATGGAACCCCATTGTTGGTCACCCAGACCATGCAGCGACCATTTTTTGCGGTGTGCATTCAGATGGGTAAAGATGCAGGCCTTCCATTGCTGCCAGAGGGAAAAGAAGCATGTCCTACTCCAGAACACTTAATATATCGAAACCCCTTATCATCTAAGGTCCTCCTTCACACCTACCCATGAAGGAAAAGACCTCTGTTCAATGACACTAACCCATATTGTACTCACCTTTTCTCGGCAATCTAAAATGGCAGTCCCAGGTGCTTTGATGGAGCTGCAGTTGCACGCGGCACTTTAAAAAATAAACAAATTATATAGATACATTTGCTCATCCATTCATCATTCATACAGAAATTGTGATATTTAATCGAAAACTTTTCTGCTCTACGTTTTGGTGATTATCATTATCGCCTTACGTAGACAAGCATGGGCAAAGCAAATAAGGAATAAGGGAGAGGATGTGGCCTAACAGCCAGGGCGGTCGACCTGGAAGCTGGGGAACCGGGTTTGAATCTCGGCAGGAATGCTCAACATCCTTTGATTCTCAGCAAATCACTTAATCTCCCCGTGCCCAACAAATAATGAATGTGACTGTCTGTAACGCAGTTGGTGCTCATGTAAAGTGCTCTGATACCTTCGGATCTAGTTCGTGTATATAAAACTCCCCCTCCCCCCCAAAAAAAGAGTCCGAGCTATTGGTTTTTCCAATGTTTTTTGCCAATCGTGGGCATGACCGACAATCTTGTGCTGGGTTTTCTATTGAAGAAAATCCATTACATGATGGCCACTGATGCGTGCATCGGTCTTGATGGATGATGGATATTTTTAATCTACCATTCTAACATGGCAGACTGCCATGCTAAAATGCTAAATTAAAATGTTACAAAAAGAAGTGAAAAACAAGTGCACATGAAGTTCAAAAAGGGAAGCGAGTAACACAGCAGCACTTTGCAATTGACTGGCCCTTGTAAAATAAATGAATAAGAAAGCAAAAAAAACAATTAACACTGGGTTCAATGCCTCGAGCAGATAAAAGGGAGCACGGTGGGGTCAGTGGTGGTTTTGGGGGCACAGAAAGATACAGTTGGAAAGATCAAGGAGACACATGCACTCCCAATGGAGTGCTGAATACTAAATAAAAGGGTCCCCGAGGTATGACATTGAAGGATACAACTCATCCCATCCGAACACTGTCAGACCAAAATGCTCTTGGGTGGTACAAACTTAAGAATAGGGAGGAAAGCCATCAAATCAAGATGGGATGCAAAACCATCCAATCATGAGCAAATGGCTGACCTAAAACCCAAATTAATTATATGTTAGTAATAGAAACAATATGTGTGCCTAGAGACAGCTAAGGGCAGGGCCGGACTGGCCTGTAGGGAAATCAGGCAGTGTCCTATGGGCTGATCTGATCTGTGTGTGGGGCGGGTTTTTAGCTATTTGTGGGCCAGTTTTATGGCCAGATTGCCCAGTTTTGACAGCTAATTTCCCTGATATTTACACAAACATTGCCTGCAGCAAACACAAAAGGATGCAACCTCCTGTACCTTACAAAATACTCATACTGTGTGTCTTTACAAGTTCAAAACTGACCTGATTTGCAAGTGTGGGCCATATTTTAGCTATCTGGTTAGCTAACGGGGGTCACTTTTATTTTGGTGTCCCAGTCTGACCCTGGTTTAGGCTGTCTGTAGCCAAGACCTTAAAGGCTCAATTTGATCATTCTAACCCTGACCATTGCCATTTAACCAAGAGAGCAGAAAGGCATGCTGCATACTACTGAAGTGAATTTTTTTGTTATGCCATGTCATCTTATCAATATTCAATATGTATGTTGAGTATGATCCATATGGTCTCCCTTCATCCTGATAAGAGACAGGACACATACATGACAGATGATCTATACTGCTGTGATGTCCTATCACTGTGCACCCAAAGCAACAGGGCACCATTGTGATGTCACAGCAGTGCGCGGTGCGCAACCAAAGCAGCTGTACACCGACCTAATGTCATATCAGTGTGCACCCAAAGAAAGTGGGCACCACTGCGATGTTACAGCAGTATGTGTCCAACGTCATTGTACACCACAATGATGTTGCAGGGCTGACTAGGACTACAATTATATAGTGCTCTAATCAGCAACAGATAGCCACACAGTGGCACTTCTCATTCACTCACTCTTCTTGGTCTTGGAAATAAGGCGACACCCACAGTTGGCAGTGGCCTAGTCCCATCTCCACAGCTCACCACAGTCTTGAACGATCTGAAGAAATGCCTGAAGAAATGCCGTGCTCTGCCAGCATCATCTCTGCCTATATTCACCACCGCCTGTGGATTCGCTTGATCCAACCGACATAGAGTGGAAGAAATGATCCTCCCACCTTCTTTTCCCCATTTCAGTCCTACACCTCTGCCTATAGACAGTTCCATGTATTATAATAACATTGTGATATTGGTGTGCAGATTGGGTAATGGTTGTATTGATATTCTTTCACAGTTTTGGCAGCTGCAAACGTCAGTGCGAGCTCTGAAAGTTCTGACAGTGTGCAAGTGGTGTGGAGTCCTGTTCACGCAGCTGTGTCCTACTCGGTGTTGATTGTGCGCTCAGATGGTTTGGGAAGTAGAATAACCGAGAATACGACTGACACCAACCTGACATTCACTGGTCTTGATCCTGGGACCGTCTACACCATCATCGTAAATGCCTGGGATGAAGATGGGAATCCTGGAGATAGTTTCACTCTCACTCAAATAACACGTAAGAGCTAAAAAAACGTTTATGATCTGACCATTACACCAATAAATTGTTGCAACTGCATACACACCCCATTCACTTTGCATGGCACTTATAGTCTTTTGTTTCATTGCAAAGGCTTTGCACATTGTGCTCCTTACCCACCTGCAAAATCCATAGTTATGTTTGTATAATTTAATGTGACACTACAGCTTGAAGACCAAAGCTGTATTTGTTAAAACAGTGGAAAATGACCTTGAAAGCTACTTGATGCCTGTGACTAAATCAATATTTGATTGATAGAGTGATATTCGAGACATCAGTTATTTCTATAGGAATTTCAGTCCAGTGATAGCACCTCCAAAAATTCATTCCTACCCAGTTAAATCCAGTACTAGTACCTATTCCGCTCACATAAAACAGATTCTAGTATTCATTCAGCAATGCCAGAAGAAGAGCAGGCAAGTGCGGGTTGAAAAATCCTTGTGTGGGATTTTGGTGCTAGCGTCAGGGCACTGCTGTTAGAACAGTATTGCCCTGTGTAGAAAACACCCACTATCCCCAAGAAAGCATGCCTGATATCCACTGACAACGGGCTTGCCTACATTAGGTGTAGATTATCTGGTACACAATATCAAACCATGTTATATGATATCAACTTTTAAAAAAGTGATGTTTATATAACTGTATGGTATTATACCTCAGAACAGGGAAATCTAAGCACTCCAGGTGGAGGAAAGTAGAGGCTAAGGGTTGACTCAGACCACAGCATCTTTAATTTGCGATGACTGCGCGGTTCTTATACCATGACATATGTGGATTCCATTCCGTATAGACCATACTATATCAAGAGTAGGGTGTTAATAAGCATCTGTTACATAGCTCTGAGTTAGTGAGATGGTAAGTAGATCTTAAGCTTAGAAAAAGGGAGGTTATTTTAGATACATGCGTGCAAATGAGATTCTGATTATCAGAGGGAGACTATGAGGGTTCTGCTACTTAAGTCTATGCCTGAGTTGGCAAATTTCCAGACTGTCTGGAAACTCGTTATGAGTTTAGTTGAAAGTGTCCAACTTAGTAGAACTGATAGGATTTAGACTGTAGATCTTTCATCTTTATGAATGTCAAGTTGAGAATACATTGAAGGACAGAGAGACGAAAGTTAGAAAAGTTGTTAACGTAATTATTCTTAATCGCAATTAATCAACTGTTTTGAGGTCAGCATCCACAGCGACATCAAGGCCACAGGATGGAGTGTGATGGATTCTGTAATTATAATGAAGCGTGCAGCTGCGTAGGTTGTTCTGGGGTCTGTTAGTGGCTGTTTATGATGAGAGAGCTAGTGGTCCTCTAGTCCGTTACTCTCTCTGAACGCACAGATGTGGTGGATATTTGAAATGATAATGGAGAGACATTGTCATGCTAGTCAATATAGAGGCAAAGTTCAGGATCACTTAAATATGGTCCTGATATTGTCAGTATGACATGATAGAATGATGTGATTTGATATAATGTGGAGTTTGGAACATCTGCAGCACATTTATAACTATATTTGGTTCAAACAGGTCCTGAAGCTCCAGCTTCAGCTGCTATTACCGCTGCTCTTGACGTTGCAAACCTGGATGCCACTTTCAACTGGCCAGCAGCACAGGGAGCTTCAGAATACACACTGATCCTCTCCAGTGATGCCGGAGACCCCATCCTCAACTGCACATCGTCATCCACATCCTGCACCATCTTCTCACTTGAGTGTGGAAAACTGTACTCAGTGTCCCTCATTGCGAGCAATGAAGGAGGATCTAGTCTACCTTCGATTGCAGAGCCTTTACTAACTGGTAAGTGACCTATGCTACGGTAGCCCTGTCTGATTTTGCATTGATCTTCCCGGTGATGTTCCTTCACTGTTAAGTTATCTAGAGTGCACCTCATCTCCAAACCTACTTTAGCAAAGGCAACTGATCAACCGCAGGTGTTTTAAGTCTGTGTTCCAATCCCAGGACCAACATCCATTCATATGGTCAAAAAAGCTTTGGACTCAGCCTTGTACATGATGGACTTGTACAACAGTTTTTGTGGTTATTTTCATTTTCCACACCATCCAAGTCTTACTTCCACACAACACCACCACACCAAACCGCCCATGTCTTTTTAGGGTTGCTTGTGTGAACCTGTCTATCTGTCGAGGAAAATACAGATATTTTCACATCAAAGCTCCCATACTTTTTCAGGGTTGCTTGTGTGAACCTGTCCATCTGTTGAGGAAAATCTATAGTTTGGTGGTTTGATCCCTAGCCTTCTCATTTTCCTCTGTGCCCAGAACCCATAGAATCATCCTCCAAATCACTGATAGCATTTATGTCCAGTCCAGACTTCTGCTCCAATTGTTATTTTGTATCCCAGGAGTCGACATTATCTTGAATGTATTTCAGGCAAGATCTTTTTATGATCTTAATCTGATTCCTAAAATGATCTGTTTCAATGTTAATTATGCTGACGGAGCGACATCCAGGTGATTAATAATATCTCATGTAAATAAAAACATTTACCCACTTAGATTCGGTGGATCCAAATGCAATTCTTTCATGTTACCCACCCGCATTTGCTTTGTTGGGCATGCTTGTTTATGGACAACAGGTGACAGAACAGCATGTGCAGGTATCAAACCTTTTAGGACATCCTTCACAATTCTAAAAACATTTTAGCAACGGTTACAAACAATCAGCAAACCTGAGTTCCACCCACTCTTTAATGTTATCCATCCTTTTGTATGTATTGGATGTGTGTGGATCAAGGTCACCGCTTATGTGAAAATATACAGCCTGCTATACCAGGGGGAATTCTGGGTAATGTTGGTGGGTGCTCTGTAGATCTGTTCCAATCAAGATCTAGATTGAATCAATACATCTCACTCACTGATGCATTTTTTCCCAGCATAGATGGACAATAATCAGAACTACGTCAAAAGCTGTCAAGCAGTGCTTGCTCCAACAGTATAGTTTGTTTGAACCTGCTTTCCATACCTATAGGGGAAAGTATAATGATACAGTAAAATAATTTTAAAAACATTGTGCTCATGTTTGGATGCGTTATGAGATGAATATTATTTTCAGGATGGGTTGAGGTAGTAGGGGCAGATATGCAATGACCAGTCTAAAGAGGATCCTGGATAAATTTCATAGTTACATGTAGGTTATATCATTGAACAAACCATTTTTAACAAAATACAAAACCGGTAGGTCAGTAATAGTGTAATACCTTCTGAAAATTTGGATTGTAGTTATGTGTGAATGAGAAATGTGTCTTGGATATTAGAGTACTGGTCTTTTAAAAGTTTAGAGTGAAAATATCACTGACCCTCCTGCTATGTGTATGCTAGTATGTCATATGGACACAACAACAATTAATTTTTTTTTCAATTCATGGTAGGGTTTTCTCTCTGGTTCACACTTGGGAGGGAATTTGCAAAATGATTATTTTGCCACCATTTTAGTCCAAGAATAGTTGCGTATCCTGTGGGCTGGTGATACTCTCACTGGAACCACAAAGTGCACATAAACGTTGGCAAATACAATTAGGTTCTCCAGACCACACAGGTCCAAAGTGGGTATTGATTCTACGGGGGCCTAAATATTTTCCATGACCTTTCCACTTGATGGTTGATCCAAAGAAAGGAATGTTCTTAAATGGATTGCCACCTATTTCTAAATTTTTAAAATATCACATGCTGATTAATCTCAGACCAAGGAACCTAAGTATGCATCACTACTCCTGCAGTTTTAAACTTCACTTGTAGGTCCTCATTCAAAATCTTTAGGGTTTGCACCTGAACTGACCTTGTTAAATGATTTTCATGGTCTCTAATGTCCTCCAAATTGTTCAATTCTATACTTCTGTTTCCGAGTCTGTCTATATATGTAGTTAAGCTCTGCAGAAACACATTTTACCAAATATTACAAATTTTAGAAAATGGTTATTTGGAGTTGAGTATGAAGATCCTATTTGTGCAAATTACTAACAGACTTGCTTGTGCTTTACTTAGTTCCCTGTGCTCCTGGAGGTATCACAATTTCAGAGGAGAACCCTGGCACCCTCTCCGTGTCCTGGTCTGACGTGCAGCTCGAAGACTATTATGTTGTATTTGTGAAAAGTGATGACGGACTGGAGGTGAACTGCAACACATCATTGACACAGTGCCCTTTCCCAGCGGAATGTGGCTTCACCTATTTCATCAGTATCTTTGCGTACAACAGGGCCGGACAGAGTCCATTAGGGGATGTGCATAATTACACCACTGGTAAGTAAGTGAAAGGGATGCATTCTGTAATTGACCAATATCTGCAAGCATACATCCCCAACCTCCATAGTATAAAGAGGGCACTGGCTGGTTACATGAACGTTAGATAAATGAGGGGATTGACTGTCCACGCCTGTGTTGTGGCTGCCTTATATAAAGCTAGTTGTGAAGTCTATACAGCCTGTTTCTGCAGGATCAGATCACTCTTCTTTCAGAGGCATGCCATGTATGGAATTTGGATGTAGAAACCTTGGAATCCTGGAGGACTGATTGTCAGTAGGATTGTAAGTCTGAGTGAGTACCATGCCAAGGAGTAATGTGCATGTTGGAGCAGTGTGTTCTACAAGCCTGTAAGCTAAAAAGCATGGACAAAAATAGTAGATTGCCCATGCAAAAAATGAAATAAAGAAAAAGCAAGGCCCAGCATGATGACGAATATGTGGCTCAGTGTCATTGAATGTACACATATATGCAGTGGCGGCTCCCCCATAGGGGCGTGGGGGCGTCGCCCCACTGCTTTCTCGCAGTGCGAGAAGCAGAAACATAAAATGGTAAAACTACCATTTTATGTTTCTGCTTCTCGCACTGCGAGAAGGCAGAAGTGCCTGGTTGTGGGCGGGCGGGTGGGCGCTCCTGCTCGATGGCAGGGGGGGGGAGTGGCTTGCCCAATGTTGTGGGCACTGACTGCTTTGGTCGGACTGGGGCCGACCAAAGCAGTCATGCGCACTCTCCTTTTTCTCTATGTAGGCTGCATGCAGCCTACATAGAGAAAAGGGCCTCCCATTAGGCGCCCGACTGGGGCGCTGTGCGCCTGCACCGCACCAATCACAACGCTGCCATTGCAGCATTGTGATTGGCGGAGGGGAGGGAGGCTGCCTGTGGGTGGCTTTCCTTGAGAGCTCGCGGGACGGCGGGAGAGTCGGGACCCGGCCAGGGCCAGGAGCTGAGGCGGCGCGGGACGGTGAGTTTTATTATTTTATAGTTTGCAGCCTCAGCACCCTTGTGCAGAATCTCACATACATAGAATGGCATTACGCTACCCTCATGCAGCCCTCCCTTGGTACATCGACCACGCTGTGCGTACATTGCTTACACCTATAAGACTACTGCGTTTTAAAGCCGCCATGTTGTTTTTCAGCTGCGTCTTTAATTTACTCCTGTCCGTTATATCAAGATGCGCAGACGCTCTTATCCAGAGTTCCGTTCTTAGCCACGTGTCTCCTTCTTTGCTTAGCAGAATAAAATGTCTCAAAGTAATGTAATTTCGAGGTATATTACCAATATATGCTCAGTAAAGCTATGTTGGTTTGGTTTGCAACAACTAATTCCTTTGTTTTTGTTAAAAAAGAATGTTCTATACTTCGAGTAGGAGGCAGAGAGAGTTATTTCTTTTACCAGTCTTGTGCTTCGGCCTTCCTCGGCCTGTGATGGAAAGGGGGCTGGACCGGGCTCCACACTACGACTCCAGGTGCCAACGGTAAGGGAGGTTTCTCCAGGGGGGCTGGTGTGAAGCTCACCCAGCACTTGATCCAAAGAATCGGGCCAGACAGCATTAGCACAGCTCCAAGAACCGAAATACGAAGTCTGAACATGATCATTGTTCTGCTGTTGTGTTTGCTATACGTGCTGTCTTGGGAGGAACAAATGATATTGTAAGAGTAGGTGAGGACCAGTAGCCTATACCGACATAATTCAGACAAAACTGGGGTCCTAGTTTTCAGGAGCCCCTCCCACTGCTTAATTTGTGAAATAAACCGTGTGGGTGCCGAAGCTTCTCTCAGTACCCAGCGGTCGGTGCAATTAAACGTTTGCATGCCATATACAAAGGCTGGTGGTCTTTAGTTTGCTATCAGGCATGTCCTCTTATTTTAATTAAACCCCTCCCGCCTCCCCCCAACCCTTCCCGCGACGACCCAATTTCCACCCCTCCCCACCCGCCCATCATGCCGCCGGCGGCGATTTTATTATGAAAGTCAGGCTCGCTCCATAAAGTCCGGGAAACGTGCAGCTATTCTCGTTCACCTTATAGTAACAACAAGGGTCTGTGCATGTACGGTGTATGCCGTTTAATGATCGATGTTTGCGTTTTCACGTTGTAATATAATGTTTAATAGTTGAGATGGTTTGGAGAAAGGCTGGAGGGGAGGGGCGTGTGATCTGTTTCTAAGCAACCCCATATATAGGATATTTATTTGGACACTAAGGCACAGGGAGGCATATCTGCGTGTCCAGGATTGCACAATTTGGTCAAGTGTGAAAGACGGGATTCAAAATCATTGTTCATGCATCGGCAAACTAGACCACTGGTCCGCATCCCGTTTGATAACAGTAATTGATAGAGTGAGTAATTTTTTTTTTAAAATACACTATTATGTCCTGATTTTTTTAAATGAAAACAATTAAAATAGAGTTTATCCGGCGTCTACGACCTCACAATTTTTGGGAGATAAATGTGTGTATTTGATGCACAATTGTCTGGGAAGGACACCATGTGGTCAAGTACAAAGTTGTGATTCGAACACACGTCTTCAGTCAAGGGCATCGTGGCTAGAGGGCATGGAAATGTGCTACAAAACACAGACCTACACCAAAATCCCCAAAGTTGTTTTTCATGAACCATCGGACGGGTCTAATTTCTCTAATGGAATGCAACGGATGTTTTTCCTCATTAATTGATCACGTCACAGTGCGGTTCGGTTGCAATTAGTAACAATACCAACATGTTCAGTTATGTTAGTCACAAGGTGGAGTTTTTCTGATTACTTTATGAGACACCCATCTGTAGAAGATGGAGCATTTCTGGCAGGCCTTTGTCACTGTGCACTTGAAATGTTGTTCTTATGGGGGCAGTAAAACCATGGAAGGCAGGATGCCTGGTCTGACGGCGTCATTGTGTAGGTCAGGCGCAGCACTTTGTTCAGCCACTCATTGATATTAACATTGACGAGGTGAAAGTGGACATTTGCAAATTAGTCGAGAGGGGTTTCTGGGACCTCAAATTTGCTTAAAAATGCACCATTTGTCCACTCTTTTTTCAAAATTTTCTCGGGGGGGAAAACACCCCCGAACCACCCGTGGGTTGTTCGGGCTCGCTCGCCACAGTGTAGTACGACAATTATTTTACGCCTCACCACTTTCAAATGTCACCAGCCGCCACTGCATATATGTCATCATGCTACAGCAGCCACAGTGTGATGATATATATGCATGCATGTGTCACCATGCATGCCCACATATGCATTATGATGCGACTGCTATTTTTTTAAATTTACCATTCCAAGAGAGTGGACGCGCATCTTTGGGTGGTAAATTTAAATTTAAAAAGCGCAACTAAGCCTTTTTGTTTTTTAGAGAGGCGCAACACAGCAGCAGATTGAAGATACTGGGCTCTCCTCAAAAGAAAAAAAGAAAAAAAAATGTGACTGGGAGAGGTGGAGGACCAATGGTGGAGCGAGTGGGACGAAGGGTAAAAAAGTAAACAACTCTGATTGGCGGCAGCAACAGGGAGTGGGTAGGAGCAACAGAGAAGCTAGGGGAATAAAAAAAGGTGAACAAGATGGGAGGGGCATTGAATCAACGGTGTGGCAATTAAAAACTAAACATTGCAGAGCATCACCAGCAACTGGGAGCATGGGAAAGCAATGTAAGTAAGAGCTTGGTTAAATAATTCAATTCAGGCCGAAAGGGAGGGACAGGAGAAGCAAGGGAAGAGCTTCGTAGGAGCAATACCTAGAGTGGGGTGGCCAGATGTGTGGGGAAAGCAACATATGGGGGACAGAGTAAGAAAACACATGCACTCCCATGGAGTGCTGAAGGAAAAGAAAAAAGTTGAATCCTGAACGTGAGCAGTGGAAGGGTAAAGTCATCCAATCAGTACGATGGTAAAGAAGCTATGCTCCAGCGGAGGGAGAAACATAAGAAGAGGAAGGAAAGCCATAAAATAAGATGTAAGCAAATGGTAAGCAATGAGTTGACCTAAATCTCAGGGTGTTTGGACAAAGTATCAAGGAGAAAATATTGTGTCAAGAATATCAAGGACAAAAAAATTGTGAATGTAAGTTTCTACGGGAAAGCACATTTTTACCATACTTAACTCCACATCTAGGTATCTTGAAGATATGTATGTCTTCAAAGGTACCTAGATGTGGAGTTAAGAATCGTAATTCTATACTTACCTATTTGCATGTACCTTCTCAATATTTTGGTCCTCAATATATTTGACACGATATTCTGTCCACACGATAATTTTGCAATCAACATTCTATCAGACATTCAATCTCACTGTAAGCATTGGTAGTGTAAACAAGAGGTCTTCGACAACAGATGACTAAAAGCTGCCTGTAGGCGGGACCTAAGATGTCCTTGGGATGGGCATTTAAGGGCTGCATGCCTTCTGTTCCAAAACAGGCCTCTTTCAATGTTCAAAATGATGTCCATTGAACATGTAGGAACCAGGCACGTGACCTGCTCCGTCAACATATACTGATATCTTCCGCATAATTCGTCTATATGCTTTCACCATGTATTTATATTTATTCCAAATGTAATCCCCTTGTAATTGCTGCTATGCAAACGCTGTGAAGCGCTCTGATACCTTTGAGTTAAGTTCGTGTTATACAAAATTTGATAAATAAATAAATATTTATAAAGCCAGTGACTGTGCAAATGACATGCAGCTTTCCAACAAAATAACACATCCTATTTGCTAATCAACAACGTGTGCTTTATCTTGATTGTGCGCAAATATGTAAAGCCATATTTGTGCTATTCTTATTTATACATCTATTATGAATCGACTCTATACTTCAGTACTCCAAAACAATTTACTTTTTTAAAGAAAGTATGGGACAGAGGGCTCTCTTTTTTTTAAATAATAAGAAATATGCCTTATAACAGTGTGCCCATACAGGTGTCAGAATGTATCAGTGAGGTACCGCTCACTATATTTTGTAATCTATATATAGATTTGTTTGAAAACATTTTAGCGGTTGACTCTAACTTGGACTTTGTGTGTTTAACTTTTTAGCACCTTGTTGCCCTGGAGACGTGAGTCCAGCGTATGTATCCGGTGACACTCTTGAGATTGTCTGGTCTCCTGTCCGAGGCGCTGAAATGTACGAAACCAAAGCAGTGCATGGAACCAACGTCATCCTTTGTAATGACACGTCAACAGTGTGCGCTCTCTCAGCATTGGAGTGCGACACCACGTACAACGTCACAGTGTACTCCTTTAGTGACATCCGGGGCAGTAACACCTCGTGCCCATCGAGATACGCGACAACAGGTACAATCATTTTACAGTGTTTCTTCATGAGTTTGTTCCCCGATACTGTATGGTATCCATGTAGTTTAAACTTTAAAAAAACACAGAGAATCTGTCAGTGATTCCAAGTCAACAGGTCTGAAAACGCTCTTTCTTTCAAGACACAAGCATGTTCTGGTATGTTAAAATTGGTCCTGTTAGTATTCTGTGCTATTGTGCAACCAGCACCTTAATAACTGGCTCAAATGTGCATGCACTGCAGTAACAAGTATAGTCCTAGTGACCCATAGTCCAAGAACTTTCCAGTGATCTCCCAGTGGTGTTCTGAAGTGTATGACCATCGCAGGCATATCATCATGGCAGACGGTCTACAGAAACTTTACTTCAGGAAGGGGGTTCTTTTACACTTTGGATTATATATTTGCACAAATAAAATGGTTTGAAATTAAAGGCGACTTAAGAAAATACTGTGTGCCCACCCACACACGGGTCTTTTTATAGGTGCCTACATTCGTTTCAGTAAGAAGTTGGACTTTTTTTTACCTAACACCAACTGCATCAACAGGGCATTGAGCGATTTTCAGATGCACGAGTGAATTTGCAGTTAAGGAGCACTTGGGTTCTATAAAGGCTTCCTAAGGTATGGGGATCAATGGGTTGGAGGACCAGGTATCACACCTCTAGGAGTTCAAGAAATATGCAAAGGAAAAATAGGTATTACCTTACCTTGATGATGTTCTCTGACATATCTTATTCAGTCAGGAGATGAAAAGAAATAAATGGAGAGCTGATGTAAAATAATTCTTGCATTATACACCTACCTGCCCTCCCTGAAGCATGTTTTTTTGTTAAAGCACAGATGAGCCAGATGATCATCTTAAATTATAATGGAAACCGGGTGATAATTTTGTGATATCTAATTTGAGATGGTGTTATAGCAAAAGTGGCTTATCCATATGTTTTGGACATGTCCAAAATGACTTCATTTTTCCAATGAGGTCATCGAAAGACAAAGCTGGTGGTAGGACAACTCTTTCTGCTAAAATGTTTGATGATGTTTTAATCTATGGTTACTTGTAATATTGCATTTTGATTGCAGGAGGTTTATTTGTTTAATCTTGCATACCCTGTGCCTCTCATCTCTTTGCTTTGTTTCCCATTACCCTCCTAATCTTTCTCTTTTACTTAATTATATCTGTAAATGCTGATTTAAAAAGAACAAACATCCTTATGGGACAAACTGTTGTGAAACTAGTGATGGTGACTGTTATGATTGTAGAATTGTGTTAACACTTTATTATTTAATTGTAATAGTTTTTTCGTAATATAAATACATACTGTAACTAACAAAAATGTTCTTTCTTAAAAATGTTTTAAAAACAGAATTTCAATGCACAGTTTCACATCTCTTTTCAAGCAATTGCACAGCTTGATTTTCTTGGATCATTTCATTCACATAGATGTGTTTTAAATAATGAAACTTGTTACCTCTTATAGCCCCTTGCAGTCCTGAAGTATTAAACATTACAAAAATTGATAAGTCCACCTATGACGTCTACTGGGAGTCCAGCAATGATGATGCCACGTATCTCGTGACTGCAAGAGGGGATGAAGGAACGTGGAACTGCACCAGCTCTGGGATCTCCTGCACACTGGCCGGTCTCCCATGTGGATGCATGTTTGTGGTCCATGTTGTGGCGAGTTCCCCATCAGGACTGAGTTTACCCAGCTATGCTGTTCCTTTAGAAACAGGTGCGTGGGCATTGTCATTCTATGAAGCAAACAGTTGCAACACAATATATACAAATGCATTCTTGCAAAGTGTAATGAATCTCCAGGAAGATGGAATAGAATTCCATAGGACAATATGTTTTGGGTCAACAATATCATTCCTGAATCAAGAGCTTAGGAAGTGATTCTCAGGGATTTTTATAGGATGGTTAAACAAAGTGCTCAAGCAAAGGCTATTAGGTTTTAGCTGCATGTCAGTAGTATGCTGAGACAATAAAAGTTTTCCCAGATATATTTTGTTTCCACAATATATTTTATCAAGAAAATGTAGACATTAGACAAGAGTCTAGAAATAAATTATGTACCATAGTCAATAGAGCTTGATTGAGTCTCTGATCAGACATAGTTTTCAGTTTCTTTCCTGCAGATTTGGGGGCTAAATGATGTGACATTCCCCTGTGTCTGCTCATGTTCTACCTCATACACTTAAATTCATTACTGCGAAAAATTTACCATACTGGTGGATATTCTGTGGTTCGAAGCTCCATCTGCAGACATAAACATCTTCAGATCTTCTGAATGAGGAGCTGTGAAACAAGTTCTATTGATTTTTTTTCGTGCACCTATATGGGACTTTGGGGCGTAAAAAGAACTTAATGAATCTGTTCCAGTAAATTGCTGATTGCTGCAGTCTATTTGTTAGTATTCACCAATCTCAAAATTCCACCGTATAATTCTGAGGTTTGCGCCCCACTCAGCAGTACTGTGTGCAGTACTTTGTAATTTGAACTGCCCTAAACAAAGCACTTGACATAATAAGCCCCAGTGTTCATTTCTATAAAGCTTCAGACTTCCCCTCAGCCATGAAAATATATATGTCCCTTTTGATGATCCATGATTTTTCTTTCTCTGACCCCCCAAGAGAGTCAATGCATATCACCTGGTCAGTTCCTCCAGTGAGGCTTGGCCAGCCTTGAAAGTTTTCTAACACTTTCTTCCTCATCAGAAGTCCACTTACATATTGGACACCTCTCAAACTCTTGTAGACAACCCCCGCTCTAACCTTCACTACCACAAAATCCCATGACTACTCAGCTTTTGATCTATCTTTAACACAATCAATGTGTATATTATTGCCAGCAGACATACCTTGAAAGGTAGAACAAATATGCAGGGTGAACTCTTAAGGCTCCTTCAAACAGGTGAAAGGTTACAGCAGTTGGGTCCGTTTTCTGATCAATCTATTAAGCATTTGGTATTAAAACTATATGTATACACCTAGTCAGCAGATAACATTGCTCGATGGATGACATCAAGTCATATCATCTGCTGAAACTAATGACGAATGAATAAATAAATCCTCTGAAAGTGGGGTTGAACTAGCGATTCGATCATTGCTCTGTTGGTCGAGATATACTGTTTCTCAGGCAAATCCTACTGATAGGGGTCACCTGATCTCAGCGACGATTCATTCCTATATTGTAGCCCCTTGGACCTGCCACTAACCGTCTAATAATTGTAACTCTTCTCTTTTAACCCTTGCTCCTGTAAGAAGCCATCAGACACTATACTATCAATTACAAGGCTATCTATTTCTGAGATGCTCTGGACACAGAGCATTTTGTGTGGCATTGAGCTATGCTATGTAGACTTTCTATTGTGTGACTATGATCTTGTGAAGCACCAAGTGCCATCTTAATTCAAATGTCACTAATCTTTGTGTGTCGGTACAATGTTCTCATAGTAAAAACATGTGTATTCAGCTCTCTACTAGAGAGCAACCGCATGCCCAGATGCTTTGCTGGGGTGGATAATGCTAACAGTGATTTGATTTCTTTTTTCCCCCTAAAGCTCCATGTTGCCCTACTGATCTACAAGCATTTCAAGTTACTCAGGCCATGACCAATGTCAGCTGGTCAACTGCGTTGGGTGCACAGACCTACACGACAATGCTGGAATCGTCAAAAGGCCAGGCTAAGTGCACCACCCTCCAGAACCACTGCCTTCTAGGCTGTATCACGTGTAGCAGCAACTACTCCGTGTCGTTGGAAGCCATCAGCGAAACAGGGCTCAAGTCAGTGTGCACGTACCAAGGCTACTCCTCGAGTAAGAAAAGGGAAGCAATGTCCACATGTTCTGTGCCTTCTTCTGTTCCTTTAAAAAAGGCTTCATGTTAAAAAATGTTCTTTTGAATTTTTCATCTGAAGTGATAATTCGTTTGGTTGTCTTCATCTGCCACATATTGCGTAATCAATTATTTACACAACGTTAGACAATTAAGCAATTGAGAAATATGTTACCATTTCTAGGCAAGAGTGAATCACGTGCTAAACAGTGGTGCACAGCCTTGCCTTTGTGTACACATGTGCTCCACTACAAGCCCATTGCATGCAAGCAGGCTGTCAGGGCGATCTATTGTTTTAAATGATGGTACGTCAGTGGTAAGTCACTCAGAGATTTCTAGGCAGTTCTGCCAGTTTACACTAACCGATTTATTTGCTCACTTTGAGTATGGTGGGAGAAGATACAGTTGCAGAGACGTGCTTTGATATTTGTGTGACTTCTGTTAAAATAATAATTTATTCAAATATATTTGGGAGACTACTGCATTGGTCTAATACAAAAAAAAAACTAATAGGAATTTTTCTGTGTCACCACCCCACAAAGAAAAATATGTTCCCTTTAGTGAGAATATTTCATTTTCATTTTTTGTGTTTATAAAGTGCAATCACTAAAACATTCAAGAATGAGATTAAAATGGTGTAGATTAAAATATTAACAAAATAACCACAAACGAGATTGTAGAGTTAGGAAAAAGAGGAAGAGGTTAAGAGTTACACCTTTAGAGGGAGACAAAGGAATGAAAGCAGTGGAGTGGTAGCAGGATGAGGAAAATTCTAAGGCTTATGCGCTAGCAGGCAAAAAATAATTAAAATGAGATTGAAAGCCTGTAGAGCCTCTGAGTGGAGAGTTGAATTTGAGACGTAAAACGTAAATCACATCCACTTTTGTTAAGCGAAGAAAGTTAAGGGGCAGTGGGGCTGAGTCCAATGATACACTTAAACGTGATACACAGAAAGGAAACAAGGAGCTGAATATTAGATTGGGAGCCAGCAGAGGGAAGAAATTGAAGGAGAGGTATAGGTGAGGAGAAGGATGCGATAAAGAAGTTGGTCAAAGAAGGTAAGCAGTGGGACTAAGGGAGAGCGAGAAGAATGGAAATCAGTTACCCAAAAGAGAGAAGATAAAAACAATAACGATATTTCATAGCATGGAAAGTCAAGAAGGGGGAAATTGCAAAAATTATATAATGCTAAAATCTGAAAGTGTTTGCTACACAGAACATGTGAATTGAGATAAAAAAAAAAGTAACACTATAAACCCTATTTGTGTGTGACAGTAGAAAGCGAGAAGCAAATAGCCATAAGAGGAAGACAGTCACGTGGATAGGAAGCAAACAAAAACAGAATATCTGTTTTAGGAGGTTTAAAATGAAGAGAGTGAGAAGATATCCAATCCTGGAAGAGCAAGACAGAAATGGTGCCACTAACTATCATAAGAAGAAAAATAAGTAGAGATCTGAGAAGCTTTCAGCATAGAGGAAACAGGAAAGATTCAAAAAGAGATGAATGAACCAATGGGTTATTAGAGACACAAAAGAAAGCAAGGCAAATAACATAACTTCAAAGAATCTAATAGAGGAGAGGAAAAGAGTTAGAGGACACAACGCGTGAGGAGCAACCAGAAACAGGGTAAAAACTGGTACCAGCATTTCATCAGCTACATGCAGGGTTTCCATCAAATATTAAATATTGATGGATATCTGCAATAATTTAAGGGGCATTTTATTACTGCTTTCCCATATCTGGCTAAACGTGTTCTCTTCACCTAGAGGTTCAGGTTAGGACTATTAGAAGGTTATATATGAGGTTGAGGTAGAATTCCGGGACAGGTGACAGAAATCTTCAGGGACAGTTTGCCCTTGGTATATTCTGACTGCTCCATAACCTATACATTGTTCCCATCTCTTCACCTGATTGTCTTGTCCTTCTTCTATTTTCAAGGTGCTTGCTGCCCCTTGGGTGTGAGGCTATACAGACTGTCCAGTAATGGAATACGAGTGAACTGGCGGGCCTCTGCTGAGCAAGGCCAGTATATTGCAGACCTTTATGGATCGAAAGGCAATTTCACATGCTCCCCCAGCCTCTATTCCAGTTACTGTGATGTTACAAATATACCCTGCGGCGATGTGTACACCGTGGTAGTCGCACCAATTGACGAAGATGGTTTGAAGCTTACATTCTGTCCCAAAAAGATATATTCAGGTAACAAAATATTTATGGATCAACATGTCTGATAGAACGTGTGATGCACTGACTTTCACTTCCACCATTTTGAATTCTTACGCTTAAGTTATAATATGATATCCTGTTTAATCATCTCACAGTAACGTATGATTATTACTTACCAATTCATCAACATGTTCGTTTTTCTTCATTTGTACACTAATTGCGCTGTGCCACCTCACTCCACTCACTCCTCAGAGTTCTACCTGGTTTTTCTGATCATAGCCAGTCCTCGTTATTGGCCTCATGATTGTTTTCATTATTACCCCTGATCAAAAAAAACTTTTTCCTCATCAACTATGGCCATTTTCTTCTTCCTCTTTTCTTCTTCAAAATGCTTGAGAAGCTTGTTTTTGACACGTTGCCTACTTTGCTACCACCATTTTCTTAAGCCTCTCGAGACAGGTGGTTCCCAAGTCTTGAACTTTCTCACCACACCTAGGCCTGTGTCTACTGAACCCTCTTGACTGACGTGTAACCTGTGATATGGTTGTTCAAAAATCTCAACAAGCAACCATGTATAGTCTTGGTTTCACATCACGTCACTTTCCTGTTTCACTTCCTACAGAGAGAACTACTCCTATTGAAGGTAATACAACCTCTCTGGCTCTGGGCCGACCCTCTACCAGTTGACTTCACTCATGGTTCTGTTTTTAACACTTTCCGTTTGTCTCGGCAGTTCTCCCTTACACCTAACCCTACTTTGGCTGTTCCTAAGACCTATTTCCTGTTGACACTCACATTGTCTACTGTTGTCCCTTCTTTATTCAGGGGCATAATGTAGGGTCCTGCAGCTCATGGGGGGCCCTCTACCCTTCAGGGTACCCAAAGTTTCAGCGGCCCCCATTCAGCCAAAGGCCAATGAATAAGTGTCAGATATGGGGGACTAATATGCCCCTCATCACATTCTCCCAGGGAGATGCCCTATCATTTTGTGTTACATTACTGCCTTTATTACATATCTCCAGCAACAAATGACCAAATGCTTCACTGCTATTTGTCACTGAATGCAACTGCATACCTTATACTGAACTCTGTCAAAACAGAAACCATATAACTTCATTCACTGATAGCTCATAAAGCAACACAGCTCCCATACCAACTCCCCTGCACGAACACAATCTCCTCGGCAAAGACCTGAGGTTCTACTTTGGCAGTGATATCCACCTTCATCGAAACATAGCGCTAATTTCCATCTACTCAACACCCCAGCAGTCCGTCCTCATCTCACACTTCACTATGATTAAACTCCAGTCAACATCAGGAGGCAAAACCTCAGCAATTGCTTACTTGTCTGCCTTCAAGACTACTACGTATTAATGATAGAGAAGATCCTCCACTGTTCCCTGAGGACCATGTTTTACCTTCTTCTGCTTTAGCCTCACTGCCCCTTCCTGAGAGTAGTCTGGTTGGGACTCAGTTCACAACACGGCGATGTAAAATTCTTCACCCGTATTTCAAAGTCAGCCGATTTCCTATACATTTCACCTTTCTCAAACCATCTCACTGCTCTACAACAGTTGTTTCTCAGAATATTGTTAGAAAAAATATCACCTGACAGAAATGTTGTGTCCTAACCTAGTTTTCAAAAATATGACCCCATTGGGTGCAGAGGTTATATTTTTATAAACAATTTCAGGACACAATACTTCTGTCAGACAATATATTGGTTTCAATATTCTGGTACCATACCCTCTAAACCAACCAGATCTCATTACCAGAGAACCCCGTCGACCACTGTACAAATCGACTCCTTTAACCTTATAATAAGCATCTCAACACAGTGCCTGTTCACTTCCGACTGTGTAGGCTTCTGCCCGCCTCACAAGTAGTCCACAAGAACCACATTTTTCCATAGCTACTCAAGCTGCCACACTCACCAGCATTGACAATGACCATTATGCCTCATTCTTATTGCTTGTCATAGATTAACATGGGTTGGATATTTTGTTCTGTATTGTTCCATTTCCCTCTCCTATTGCACACACCTTCCACGCCAGAGTTCCAGAGTTGCACGTTTATGCATTTATCATACTAATTGCAAAACCCACTGATATGCACGAGGTTTTATTGACAAATACTGTTTTTCAGTTAATTTTTTAACAGTGCTAAATATTCATAATTTTTATTTCTATTGCCTTTTAGTTACATGCTCTGGCAGTTCTGTTGGAATGGGTAAGAGAAATATAATGCTCATTTTACATGTAAAAGCAATCGAGGAACCTTGGTCTAGTGCTCGGCTTTTTGTTGTTGTTGATTAAAATCCTTGGGCTGCCCTTTTATAACATATGGCACCCTCGCATGTACTGAGTAGTAACCCTTTGTGTACATAGAAGACGCAGAGTGCGGTAAAAGTCATATAATTCTTAAAAATATTGGTGCGTTTGGATACAGGAGTTCCTGTATGGCCATATTGCAAAGGATAACGTTTAAGATGAGAATCACAAGCCACACACCCTCAAACAACTGATATTATGAACATGGTTTTAAAGAGGTCTGGGCAGAATTTTATTACGCTAAAATAATCGGTATAATTTCAGTAATTTTGCGTTACTCTTACCGCAAATTTTCTTCAGAGCAGAAGAACTAGCGGCTGCTGGCTGTTCTTGTTCGTGTTTTGTTGAATTCAGCACTATTTTCCTAGCGCAAAATCCATCCTTGTGTCAATTTTTGGACACAAGGGTGCATTTTGTGCAAAGAAAATAACTACAAGTGCAGGGTTACGTTCCTTGCATAATTCCACAAAATGTTGCTGTATTATTGTGTAATAAGGCTACAGTAAATTATGCGAGTTACACCTGGAATTGCTCAGAATTGGTCAGAGTCCTTCGCAGTCATTAAGCACTGTTAACATACTTAGGGGCAGATTTACAAGCCCCGTGCGCCACTTTTGCGTCACTTTTCCCATGTTAAAAGGGACGCGAAAGTGGCGCAAGAGCCTTGTAAATCTGCCCCTTAGTTCTTCACAAATACACTTTACATTCCTATCATTTGTTGAACTAAAATCTGGTATCAAATGATACAGTGAGATGCTGATACGATTCACATTTATTTTCAATGATAAAAGGTGCTGGTCTCTTTAATGGCCATTAATTGTGAAAAAACTGTGATAGCTCACAGGACTAACAAATGTGGCTCTTACTTCCCTTCGAATGAATACTGAACTTCGCCCATGACAGTGGGTAGTGAGATTGGTTTTGTGAATGAACCCCCAGAATGTTGACGGACAACTATTTCACCCAAAGACAAAAAGAAAATATAGACCCTGATTACGCAATTAACTTTTTTCTAGATTTTTTTGTCCTGATCAGAAAGCTAAAATAAATGCACATTTTAACTATTTGTGTAAGGGATGTAAAATAAACACAAACGTTGTCCTCCTACATATTGATCCGCGCTATTTAAAATGTAGTAGAATCTATTGAAGGGGGACCAGCCTGTATCTGTCCACCTTAAGATGACACAGTAACTTATATCCTGCCCCTCGGTTTCTCGCCAGTCAATCAACTAAAACAGCATAACAATAAACTATCAGAAAAATGATCGGCAACAAACAAAACTGGATAACTCCATTATGCTCAGCATACTTATTCCGCGAATCGAACATTGGGCTTGAGTTCTGGCCTGGACTTCCTAATAGATCTATTCCTGGGTCTGACACAGGGCTGCTAAAATCATTGCTTCCTGGATCTTACACAGGACTGCTAAAGTAAGTGCAGGGACACAAGACTGCTAAAAAGTAATTGCTTACTGACACAGGACTGCTAAAAGTCATTGTTTCCCAATTATGACACAGGACTGCGAAAAGTCAATGGTTAGGGGCACAGGACAGCTAAAAGTAATTGTTTCCTGATTATGACACATGTCTGCTCATTGTTTCCTGACACAGGACTTCTAAAAGACATTGTTTAGGGACACAGGACTGCGAAAAGTCATTGTTTCCTGAATATGACACAGGACTGCTAAAAGTCATTGTTTCCTGAATATGACACAGAACTGCTAAAAGTCATTGTTTCCTGGATCTGACACAGGACGACTAAATGGCATTGTTTCCTGACACAGGACTGCTTGCTATAAGCCATTGTTTACGACACAAGACTGCTAAAAGTCATTGTTTCCTGAATATGACACAGGACTGCTAAAAGTCATTGTTTCCTGGATCTGACACAGGACGACTAAATGGCATTGTTTCCTGACACAGGATTGCTATAAGCCATTGTCTACCGACACAAGACTGCTAAAAGTCATTGTTTCCTGAATATGACACAGGACTGCTAAAAGTCATTGTTTTCCCAATCTGACACAGTACTGCTATAAGCCATTGTTTACTGACACAGGACTGCTAAAAGTCATTGTTTCCTGGATCTGACTCAGGGCTGCTAAAAGTCATTGGGGCTTATTTACAAGCCCCTTGCGCCGCCGGTGCATCACTTTTTCCCATATTAAAAGTGACACACCGCCAGCACACGGGGCTTGTAAATAAGCCCCATTGTTTCCTAGATCTGACTCAGGGCTGCTAAAAGTCATTTTTTCCCAGACCTGACACAGGACTACTAAAAGTCATCATTGGAAGTACTTTGTGAACGTTCAGATTTCCACAGTTCTTAATCCTTCTTCTCTAAAACATCTGATTAGTTTTGGACTAAACACCTGTTAAAGCTAAATAAATATTTTGTTTTAGTGATTTACAGGGGGAAAAGAAGTGCAGACTAACGTCCAAACTTTCATGCAAAAATCAGTCCAGGTAAACAGGTAAGTTAACTTATATTACTTATACATAATAATTCTGTGAACAATACACATGAGCTTCTATTAAAGTTTCTTAGTATACCATAATACACTATTGTTTTGTGAGTGATTTCTGCATCACAGAATTATTTCTCATTCATCTCTTGCCATATTTTGTCAGGACCTTGTTTAGTGTGTGTGTCTGTGTGTGTGTACACGCTTGAGTTTGGTCCTTGTATGACAAATTTTGATATTTGATTGAGAGTGTTTTGGGAGTGTAACTTCCACTCACGAGGGTGCAGACCTATTTAGACACTAGGAACCAGTGAAGGTGACTGAAAACAGGGGACATGTTTACATTTTTTCAGTCCGGCAGACTTCAAGCAGCCATGTTCTGTATATATGAAAGCAGACTTTTTTGTTTTTTTGACGGGCCCAAATAAAGGGGATTACTAAAGTAGAGATGCGACTGCACAAACGCCTTGCACGCCATAACTTCTTAGAAAAGTTAGAAAAATGACATTTTCTGCAAAACTTGTAGATGTTACAAACAGGCTTTAGTGGTGGATGCCACGTGATGTGTGATAGAAAGAGCAGAGTCGATCACTATGCCTAGAATTCTAGCTCAACCAACTGGATGCGGCAGGTTCCCGATAATGAATGCCACCGTTTGGATGGATTTATAATTGACAAAATGTCGTTTTTTTGGCTTCACTTTCAAAAAGTTCCAAAACGCTCATTGCTGCAATAGCTCTAGAGGTGCCGGAATGGTTGTACTACTGAACATCGACACCAACAACAATTGTGGTAGGAGAATATTGAGGCACGAATCTACGTACCTTGAAGATATATGTACCACGTAGGTGTATATTTATATGGAGGTAGTTATAGAAAATCTAGACTGACTTACATGTAAATCTAGACTCACTTACCTATCGATATTTAAAAAAAAATATTTTTTCCTCAATATTCTGTCCCACTGATATTGTGAGTTTGATATACAGGGAGCACACCTGCCAGAACTACTTATAGGTCCATACCGTCTGCAGTATATAAGGGTGGTTGTGTCCCCAAATGGGGGCAATGAGGTCTCTTGACCAGGCTGAGCTCTGTTTTCCTCAGATGGCAGGCAGTGCAATGACAACTCAGTTAAATGCTGTCCTGTTGTGCTGATCTACGTACATATATGTGTACATATGTGTCCATGTGTGATGCCAGTGTGCGTGGTGGCACTCAGGGGCTTATTTATGAGATCCCTGTGTCACTTTTGCAACAAGTAATGTGGTACATGAGTGACGCAGGGCTCTCGTAAAGATTTACGAAGCCACGCAAGGCCACCTTGCATGGCTTTGAGTGGCCTCCTAAATCATAAGTAAGGCAACGCAGCCCAAATCGCTGCATCACCTTACTCTGCACCAGGAAAACGCTCCATGGGCATTGTGATAGGTTTTCCCACACAACACCCATGGGTTTTGACGCTGCCCCAGAATTACTTAATCACGTAAACCTGGGGCTCAAGTAGCTGAGGTTCAGTTTGGGAGAATTTTTCAGGTATATTTTTTTTGTAGAAACACATCACCACATGCCAATGCACTACAGTGTCAATAAGCCAACATACCATGCCATTGACATTAACAAGTACTAGTTCTATGATATATATGCATATGAATGCAGTGGTACAGAAACATGTATTTCACGGGGAACCATAAAAAATTGAAAATATTTCACTCTTCCTTGTGAAACATTAGTTTTATCATCAGTCCCCAAATCACTCTTCAGAGCTTTACTGTTGCCAGAGTCATTAGGATTATGCAGCAAATTTGTCTAAATTATGTGCAGAGTATATAAATTATGCAACAAAAATACAAATTATGCCACACGTACCCTAGCAGTATTATTTTTGTCCATTTAATCTAGCAATTAATTTTTGGGGAAATCTGCAAATTGTGCAAATTATGTGGCAAATGCTGTAAATTCATAATCATGCAGTAAGTACAGCAGCCACAGAATCACATAAAGTTATTGGCCCTCTTAGTTGTCCATTGTTGCATCAACAATTTATTAATGAAATATATACAAAACCGAAACATTCTAATTTTAATCAGTGCCCATTGTTATACTTTGAATAAAACAGCTTTTTTTCAAGGTAAATCCCCCAAAAGAAATTAAAAAGAAACACATAATGTAAAAAAATACATAACGGGTTACATGTGTAATATGGTCCTATATTGCCATATCGGGTTTCTGGTGACATTTACAAACAGCTGGGCTTTCAACCTTGTGGTTTATCATGTCGTCAGAACTCCTCAATGGCAATACTGTACCATATAACACTGGTACCTGTTATGCATTTTTTTTTGTGCTAATAACTTTGGTGCCATTTTACAAATTAGCACAAACTTCCTCAAAACAAATTTCATCCACTGTGGCTTCCCCATCTCAAGTTTAATGCAAACTCGTCAAGTGGGGTCAAATGGGACTAAAGGCCAGGCCTGCGGCCAACCCTCGCTCCATACGGTTTGGCATCTGCAGCGGGTTGGGCACCAGTCCTGAACGTAGGTCATTTCCTGTGGTCAACTCCCACTGCGCACACCCGAAGGCTTTGCAGCTTGGGGTATGGCCATATATGGCTGGTTGGGACAAGCCACACAGTGGGGGGTGGACATCTGCAGCAGGTTGGGCAGTCAAGAAGGCTGGAGAAGACAGTCAGGAAGGCTGGGGGAACGAATTTGAGGTCAGTCAGAAACAGACATGAAAAAATGAGGAAACAGACTGTAACGAACCACTAAATTATAACAAAAACCACAACCTGCCATACCACACCTTTCAATGCAACTTCACAGCATACATTTCACACAAACCACACTGCACAACAGTGTGCCACAACATTTCGATACCACATATGCACACATGCCCACATACTACACTGAATTCTGCTTCTGGCTTAGCTCCGCACATTACTAACCTTACCATGGGGTTCCATAATAAATCACAACCCATTGCACCACATGACAGCATACCATGCCCAGGGCACAGTGTAACACGAGACCACAGCATGCCACACCACATTCTGTTTCTTATTTCAACACATCATCTACTTCACCAAACATTGCCAACACCACACCATTCCATACCACACTACACTACACTATACTGTAACACAATCAAAAAAGCACTGCACCACCCCATAGAAGACCAGTTTATACCACATCTCATCACTGAACAACATACCTGTCAGTTTTTATTGAAATTTCTTCGAACTGTACAACACAATCTGTACCATTCCATACTATAACACTGCACAATCGCCTCATCAAATAACATCCACACACATCACTTTACCACCCCAGCAAATATCAATACCACACACATGCCACTATGACACACTTAAAATGTCACAACAGGCCTCACTGTAGAACACCTTACTACACTTTTGTCATGATGGATGTCAGTAAAGTCCTAAAATGGTTCTATTGTTCAATGAAAATGCATAATTTAATCATGAAATTAATTAGAATATTAACACTGTCCTCTAAGCAATCAAAAATGTAAACACACCCCAAAATATATGAAAATAGAAATATTTTACTTTCAAACATTTCAAAAATAAAATAACATATATTATACTTGAAAAAATCTTTTCAAAAAATATATATTGAAAACATTTGATTATAACATACCACAAAACTGTCCAGTCCTCTAGTGCACTGAACTTGCATAGTGTCATGATGCAAGACAATAACTAAGTCACCAGGGAGCTAGAGATTACAGGAAATAAATAAAAACTCCAACAGGACCTGGCGAGGCCTCTCTAGACCAGAAAATTAGTAATTTGTATTTGCATACTAGGGTCTATTCGCACTCATACACATCAAGGAGATACTCCAGTGTTATTCAATGACACTTTGACCCCTTAGAAAGGTTAGAATCCAAATGTGTCCATCTTATCTCCCTTTGATTGGAATGAACAAATATTGTTATCATTCATCCCAGGTGAACAGGCACTATCTTTTACATGAAACCAGCCCGAACTGTTAAGCCAGATCCTCTCCGAACCGGAACACTAGCAACCCAAGACCAGTTTCGGCCTGACTGGGGCTGTTTAGCTGGGTGTAGCTTGGTTCCAGTGGCACAGTGAGCAAGGGACCCACATCTGGGCATACCTTTGGACTCTTAGGGTGGTGCATCAAACACACAAAAGGTGTTGGGATGATGATTGCAATAAGTCTAACCACGGGCAATCGCTCGAAGTAGCATTCCAACCCATTGTTCTTTTGCCCACCATGCCACCTCAGATTAGACCCAGTTACATACATGCAAATCAGACTTGACCCTGCTCCAATAGGAACAGTCCTGCCAAAACCGCCAAGTCAAGTCCTCTCTGAAACTGAACACTAGCAACTCAAGACCGGGTTCATTCTAATTGGGACCCTTCAGTCGGGTGTAGCTTGGTTCCAGTGGTTCAGTGAGCAAGGGATTTATGTCTGGGCCCTTGGGCACTTCGGGCGCTAGACCAAGCACACAAAAGGTGATAGGAGGATGCTTGCAATAAGTCTAACCACTGGCAATCACTTGGGGTAGCATTCCAACCCACTGTTCTTTTTCCCACTATACCACCTCAGGTTAGACCTAGATATATATAAAAAAAAGTTGTGAACCTGCTCCACTGGGAACAGTCTAGCCTGAACTACAAATTTCCACTTAGCTCTTGAAATTTAAACTGAGAAGAGATATAGCATGCCACTTGGCACCTATGTGGTGCATCACCATACCTCGACACTGGGGATGACGGAAGGTATAAGTAAAAAAGGTCAGAGCGTTCATGCCGACTGGTGTATTTGGAACAGTCTGGTATGACAATATTTACCCAAGAATGAATTTGCTGTTCTTTTGGTTGAGATTTGCATGTTTTTTTATATGCGGTTTGTTGAAATTAGCACTGTTTTTTATATGCGTGTTTCCCACCCATTTGTGTAAGGGTGGTTGCATCATACAAACACAGTACTGTAACTAACATAACACAGAATTTGTTCAAATAAAGTAATATTATGTTGACACAACTGCATTTTTTACAGTAGTTTTACAGGAAATGCTTAGACATTGTATTGGTAGTTTTGTGATATTGTATAATATTAGAGCTGACTTTTAGACAACACAGAGGTATACAGTGGTGCCCACCTGGAAAAGTAAATAAGAAAATGTACCTTTGGAGGCAAGGTTTAGCTGCAATTAGCTGCAATTAATACAATATTTAACTTTAGGTGTCATTAGGCTGTCAGGGACCTCACTCGTATAAAAAAGTTCCTGAGCCCACAGCATGTATGATGTCCTTTTCAGGGCCAGTACAGAACAGCCCAATATTGGCTAGTTCAAGAGCCTGTATCTAGAAAAGATAGAAGCGAAATGTAGGGGGTTGTTCTAATGATCCACCTCTGTAGTACCAAGCGGTCCTAGGGCCCCCACTTTCTTACCTGCACTTTGGAGAAATTGAAATTCAATATGAATGTGAACAGATGCCTAAAGCTATGAAATATTTGTGACTTCCCTGATAATCCGTCAACCAATGCGTGAAAAAAAGACTGCAAAAAAGAACTGTAATGAATATAATTGAACATCACAACTAATTGCAACAAAATCCCAGTGACAAACGATCCAGCCTAAGGAAATGTAAACTGTGCAACAATTGAAATGAGAAAGCCTCTCATGTAACTACCCGCCGGTTAAAGAAAGGGGATCCGAAATGATGTCATGCCTTTGCCTGAAAGTCAATAATATATTTTTGGGTCGCATATTAAATGGTCACAGCTTCCCGATCACTGATCTCACAATATCTTTGTTTGAGCATGGGTTAGAGAACAGAGCAGAACCATCAGTTTGGGGGGACAGCAACATCTCTAACTGATGGATGGATACTGGGAAATCCTTTGGGTGGAAAGCCTATATGAAACCTGAGGAGACCTATCCAATCACAGTCAATTAGATGCAGATGAACAAATATGCCGGGGTCATCAGCATATATTGGTTTACTCTGATTGAAATACCAATGAAGGGCTGGCATTGTCCGTTGACACGGAAACACTTATAATATGCAGACTATAATTCAGGCATAAGTACATTTTCCTTTCTACTGGAACCTAAGAAGGTTTATTGGCAGAGGCTCAAGGAGCACCAGGAAGCAAACACCTTGAAAAACTGACGTTTTGAGACCTTCCTTGATGTGGGTAACATTCATGAGGAGTTGAAGATGATTTTGTTATTTCATATATAGTGTCTTATTCCTTTCTTTTATTAGATTACCACAGTTCAACAGTATATGTCATGGAACTGCAACATCTTCAAAGTACACATCCTCCAAACATATCTAATGCATATCAAGCACCTGGATACCCTCTTGGGTGATTAGTGTGCTATACAAATCAATATAACATAACATCAGGATAAGATGGCTCCAGGGATAGTGCATCTACTGCAAAGATCTGTGTTTGTCCCCTTGGTTACAGATTTGAATACTGGTGGGTCCTCACTGCCTTTCATTCCTCCAAAGGACAACATTAGGCTCAATAAAGTTTGTTATTTAGCACCAAGAAACGCCTGGGTGAACATGTGATTTACCAGCAGACAATATGTTATGTTATACAAGGAAACAGAATGTGATGGTAGATGAGAACTGTGTGATGTTGGACATCTACCCACTGGTACAACGTCAACAGGCCTAGTGTGCCATCAGAGATGCACATAAATTCACAGTTGTGGGGTGTGCAGACAGTCAGCATGAAGGCTCTGTCCTTTTTTTATTTATACCCTCTGCCATCCCCGATGTACGGGTACAGGGATGCATGGTGATGCACCACATAGGTGCCAACTGGCATACTACATCTCTTCTCAGCTTACATTTTGAGAGCTAAATTGAAATTAGTTGGTAGGAGCATCTCTGTCCTAGTGTGCAACGTTTTTCCTAGAGCTTCAGGATACGCTTGGAACTCAGCACCTTGGAAGGGTTGTCTATCATTGGTCTTCAGGCCTGTGGGGATTCAGTATGCTACTATGTTTTCTCTTGTGTGTTTTTAGTAACTCCCTTAGTGGTCAAGGGTATGCCCAGATGTGGGTCTCTTGCTTACTGTGCCAAGCTACCTGACTGAAGAGTCTCCCCATTCAGGGAAAAAACGGTCTTGGGTTGCTTGGACCAGGCTTGGCAGTTTGGGCTGGACTGTTCCTAATCGAGCAAGATCAAGGCTGATTTGCATATAGCTGGGTGCAATCTGAGGTGGCATGGTGGGCAAAAGAACGACGGGTTGACTTTACCCAGAGTGATTGCTAGTGGTTAGATGCATTGCAAGCATCCTCCCATCACCTTGATGTAACGCCCTAAGTGACCAAGTGTATGCCCAGACATGGGTCCCTTACTGACTGTGCCATTGGTGCCAAGCTACGCCCGACTGAATAGCCCCAATCAAGGTGAAACCGGTCTTGGGTTGCTTGTGCTTTGCTTCAGAGAGGACCTGGCTTGGCAGTTCGGGCTGGACTGATGTGCATATAGCTGGGTGTAATCTGAGGTGGCATGGTGGGCAAAAGAACAATGGGCTGGATGCTTCCCTGAGCAATGGCCAGTGGTTTGACCTATTGGAAGCATCCTCCCATAAACATTTGTTTGTTTGATCTTTTCTCTGGTTTTGAATGGATGTATCAGACTCTGCTGATGGAACAATTTCAGCAAGCAGGAGCTTTGTACAGGCTGACTAGAAGACCAGGAGTATCTCCTCTAAGGAAATATCTCCCATTGACAAAGTTCTGACTTCTGCCCATGGTGTAGTGCAACATCTTCACTCAAGCATTTGTTGCCCCAGTGGCTTAGCACAATCTATCCTCATTGATCACCTGTTCCACCATCACATCCATGTTGGAAAACCATGCTTTCGTGTTTTCATTTTTGCTATCCCTTGGTGACCCTGATGTACCAACAATGTCAAGATAAGCCAGAGGGACTGAATAATCACAATTTTGCACCACTTTAGGACTAGTGCCTCAGTGTTAGTACAAAGTTCATGCCCCACTCTTACAGTGCTGATATTGTGTCTTCACTAGCCCTATTTCTGTCTTGCAGTCCTGATATTAATGTTTTGCATATGTTGGTTTTTCCTGCCTCTACTGCCATTCACAGGCATTTTTCTTCATCTGTTCTATCAGCAATTTCTTTCAGCGATAAGGTTTTGGGACAGGGGGCCTCAGCTACGAATTGCACATGTTTTTCTATCTCTTCCACTTATGAGTTGTGGGGGTGTGTTTTGGAAGCGGGAGTCTTAATGGGATGTCAGTGGTGTTCTCACACACCAGCTTCCAGATTTCCCCCTTGTTAAAAATTGCATTTCTGGTTGGCATAGGTGTGAACCCTGTCCAAGCAGGAATCATAATCCTAGTCAGGGTAAGCCGGGTACCCCCCATATATTAACCTGTGCTAACCCTCTGGGAGCTTGGCGCAAAGCAGGCTCAGTTCTAACTTAGGAGGCAATATGTAAAGTATTTATGCAACACTTAAAGCAGTAAAACAGTGAAAACATCACTCAAAAATACTCAGAGAGAACCGAAGTAATGAAATTTCAAAGAATATCCTGAAATGTAGTGATTAAATAAAAAACATAAAGCTCCAGCCAGGGCTATCTGGTCACGCTTGACTGGCTCAAATCCGAATGTACAGGCCAACTGTGATGGAGCGCGGGTCAGATACAGGGATCAGCCTTGGCCGGCTGAAACAGTACCTTGGTTGGAGGATTTGTTAACATTGAGGGAGAGATGCGAGGAGCAAGGAGGCAATACGTCGTCGTTGAGCCGTATTGGATGTAGGTGATGCATCGTCATTGAGCTGCACAGTTGGTGTTGCAATGTCTTTGTCCTCAGCGGCATCGGCGATGCGTCAGCGTCGAGGAGAGATGCGTCGGTTCCGACCAGCACAACAACACCAATGCATGGGTTTTTGTAGCTGCAGCACTTTAATCCCACTTCCAAGGATCCAGGACTGGATTGGCACCACTTGGCAGGGTAGGACTCACAGATGGCAGAGTCCATGTGCTGTTGCAGGGTTGCTGTAAGTCTTTGATGTCCATGAGATGTCAGAATAGGAGGCAAGCAGGCAAGCCATTAGAGTCGCTCTTGGTTCAAGTGGTGTAAGTCCAGTCCTTCTTACCCAGGAATAGAGGTCAGCAGGCAGGTCAGCACAGCAGAAAAGTAGTTGTTCCAGAGATGTCGTCCAACAGAGTGGCAGTCCTTCAGCAGCACAGCAGTACTTCTTCCTGGCAGAGTATCCACAGGTCCAGAAGTGTACTGAAGTGGTAGGGTCAGACGTCCAGTTCTTGTACCCAGTGGTGCCTTTGAAATGGGGAAGACTTCAAAGAGGAGCTTTGAAGTGCACAGAGGTACTTCCATTCTGCCCTGGATCCAGACTCACTACAGGGGTTAAGCAGTCCTTTATGTGGGGACAGGACACAGCCTATTCAGGTGTGAATGAGGCAGTGCTCAGGTCCGCCCCCCCATTAAGTCAATTAATGGCCCATTAAAGCCCATCAAGTCACACCAAAACTCCTATTGTGTGTGGCTGTCTAGAGGGAATGCACAAGTCCCAGCTGTCACCCACCCCAGACGTGTATTGGAGACAGGCAGCAGGCACACAGAGTTTAAGAGCAGAAAAATGGTAACTTTCTAAAAGTTGCATTTTTAAAGTTGTAACAAAAAATCCAACTTTACCATTAAAGGGGTTTATTATTACAAGTCAAAGGTACCAAACATGACAGTTCTACTCCTTCTCAATCAGAAATTACCCGTATTAAATATGATAAGGAATTGCCAATGTTAACCTATGAGAGGGGTAGGCCTCACAGTAGTGAAAAACGAATTTGGGAGTTTTTCACTACTAGGACATGTAAAACTAAATAGTATATGTCCTGCCTCTTACTTGCACAGCACCCTGTGCCTACCTTAAGGGTGACTTATGTGTAATAAATGGAGAGTTTAAGGTTTGGTGAGGGGTTTTAAACGCCGAGTCGACATGGCAGTGTAAACTACACAGACAGGTCTTTCAGTGGCAGTCCTGAGACATGCTTAAAAGGTTACTTAAGTGGGTGCGCAATGAGTGCTGCAGGCCCACTAGTAGCATTTAATTTACAGGCCCTGGGCACATGTAGTGCACTTTATTAGGGGCTTATAAATAAATTAAATAAGCCAATTGTGGTTATGCCAATGTTACCATGTTTTAGGGAGAGAGCACATGTGCTTTGGCCCTGGTTAGCAGTGGTAAAGTGCCCAGAGTCCTAAAGCTAACAAAAGCGAATTCAGCAAAAAGGGGAGGAGGAAGGGAAAAAGTTGGGGGGTGACCCTGCAGAAAGGGCCATTCCCAACACCCTTGTCACTAAAACACTACATGTATCCATATGTCACATTCAACTACTTGTCCTGATTCCAAATGGTGTTTTATACCCAGACATTCCCAAGGTTTTGACAATGGCTGAGATATTCTGCAGGAAGGTTTGCCAGTTCCATGCATGAGTTTCTTATCCAGTTTATCCATTTTGAATTTTGGGATTTGTCGTTCCTTTTTAAGGGCCCAGTATAAAATTAGGACTACAAATCCCAGAATGCAAAACCAACAAAACCTTGACAGACCTTGAACAGGACACGCATAGAAGCGTAGACAAAACCTGAGAGCTCTGTCTTACTTGTTTGAATTTTTGTGGCTGTATGTTATTATATGTCTTTTGATATTTGCTGGAATATGATATTCATGCTCTTGCCTTGTAAAATATATGATCGATCTCATTATCTTTCTTTACAGAGAACAAGAGAGGAACAAATCAGCTTCCGGGGACCATTCAACTGGAGAAATCTACATCAGTTTTTGGAGAGGCAATGTACATTTCCAGACAGCCTGAGGGGGTGGGAGTGCCTTTCAATGGTCATACTATTGATTATTAATACTTAGAGAACAACCACGTCTGAAGTGGTTCTCAGAGAGGCTGCAGGTTTTAAGAGAACCTTGGCGCTGCGCCACTGCAGGGAGAGAGGACAGGTCATTTTACTGTAGTCTATGAATTGATGTTAAACTCGGCTGTATTTGTCATCCTCCTGCGATCTATGAGCACTTTGGTGCAGTAAATGAGCTACAGGCATGCTGTTAGAAGAATGAGAGGTTTTAACATTTTACGGAATTGAATTCTAGTACATGTAGGTCTCCACCCTTTCTACGCCTTAATGATGCCCTTAGAAATGTCAAGCAGAGCTTCTGTGGGAGTCAAAAACATACTTGATTTTATAAAGTGGCAAAATACGGTAGACTGGGGACTTAACAATCTTCCTGAGTTCCATCTGTCTTTGCTCCACCCAACGGGTTCTTAGAGGCTTCAGGGAAGCTTAAACTATCCCCAGAGAACTCATGTGTCTCCATCCCAGCACGCGGTTCGGTTAGAATACATTCCTAGGCTCTAAAAACTCCTCTTCTTCCTGATGGGATGTAAACACCTTCCTAGCAGAAAGCATATTCTGCCCCTATGCCCCCTTTGTGGCAGAACTGAAGTGGCGTCCCAGACCCTCCCTTCTCCTCCCCTGACCCAGTGGGGCTTACAAACATTTCCAGGACAAAGCATCGTCCTTCCGTCAGAAGGGGAGGTAAAGCAGGCCTTGTGTGTGGGAGCAAAGGGCGGGTCAAGCGCATAGCACCACTTCTCTGAGGCATCTAACCCCTTCCTTGCCATTTCACTCCCCACCCCCAGCTTGTCAAGTCCCCTTCTTTGCCCACACTCTTTTCCAAATCCATTTTACATCATGACCAATCCTGTTTCTCCTCCCATTCACTTGTCGGGTCACCTTTCCTGGCTGCATCTCAAACCTTCTGCCTGTGGTCCCTGTGTTCCACTCGCTCTCCTGACCCCTAATCTCTTCTCCCTCCTCCTGCCCACTTGCCATCTCTGGGTCCTTTCTCTTTTCCCCAGTATCATATCCCTTCTCCCTCCTGCTTCCCATCTCTCAGTCCATTTTCCTGCCATCCATTGTCTCTTGTTCCCTCCTGTCTCTGTTTCCCATCTCTGTGTATAATCTCAATCTGTTTCCCAGTTCATCTCCCAATCCCTTCTTCCATTTCTCCTTCCCAGGGGCGTAGTTTCAGGGGGGGTGTTTGGGGTGTTACACCCCCTAATAAATGTATTTTCTGGTAAATTGTTGGGTAGAAGTGCTTTCAGTCGGGTATCATGACGTGTCTATCGGATTTCACATGGAATTTTGATATACACACAGATAAAAACGCACACATACTCTCTCCCCCTCTCTGCTTTGAAAGTCTTAAAACTGTTGATAAGTTTACAAAATATTGTGTTTTCCCTCGCTTAGTACTCCTATCAATCTGCATTCCTTTTCCTTTCCCCTGTCTCTTAAGCCCCTCTCATGCTTGCTGCTTGTCCTATAATTTTTTTTTAACATTATATGTCTGTGTGATTATTGGAAAACGTGAAGCTCATCCTCTCCCCCCTCAATCTTACTGAAGAAGCTACGCCCCTGCTCCTTCCCTCTCCCAAAACATTCGTTCCATCTGACTTCTAGTCTAAATATGTCATGAAACAGCCCTCTCATGTCCGGGAAAAGAAACGGGTATGCTGTAGTGATAAGAAGGACCATTGCTGCTCCTTGAAACGTTTGATGAAATAAGACACTTCATCTAGTACCTTTTCTTACTCCCTTCGTAATGCATCAACTATCTCTGAACTGGCAATTTCTAAATAAAAAGGGAAGATTATATTTCTTAGCTCTGTCTACTTCTTTTCTTACATTGAAGTAGTTTCTTCAAGATGCCAGAGTGTCTTGAATCCTTGGAAAGATCTACCCTACTCATCCAGCTGCTCCATAGCACTTGACCCGGATTCCGCCCCTCCCCTCCCCCCCTGTTCATGATCACTTCATAATGGGACTGCGGCAGCCATCTGAACCTATGACTTTTCCGGACAAGTCTAAGATTCCGACTGCAGTTTCAGTCCTTCATAGTTGAGCTCATAAGTAGGGCATTAACAACTATGAAATGCCTTCTCCCACTTTGAGTAATTGTAATGGAGGTTAGTGACCTGCACCCGCACCGGTACATATAATTCAATGCAGATTCAGATCCTCCGTCCCAGTATTACCCAGCACACAAGAACAGCATGACAAATTATAGAATATCTAACCCATGGTAATGTTGGATATGGAGATGACTTTGATGGTACCAATCTCTTTAAGTCATCAGCTGCCCACTCTGAAACAGTGCTGTCCTCTCAAGTGCCAGGCAAAGTCTGGAAACTACCGGAAGCAGAGCAGAACCACAAGCCTCCCCTTCCTGTGAGCTGCAGTCCACGTGGCGCCTTCTTGTTTTACTTTAAATAAAGTCCAATGCCGCACCCTTGTGGTTGGAGGTAAGACAAAGCATATGAAGGTCAAAGATGCGAGGAATCTCAAATAAAGAGGGCGTGTGATACATTGTTATTTGACAGCTATGTTATTTTTCAGAGGTTTTTGCCATCTACACAACTTGGAGAAACCCTCAACATTAATAAAGTAGTATGTATATTTAACATGCATTTGCTTTTGCCACAATGGAATAAAAATAAAAATATGTGTGGGCTATATGGTGGAAACAAGTTACTGTATTTTGAACTGAGCAGACATCTTTTTTTAGAATCGTATTCATTGACATGTTTCCATGCAAAGTTGGTAAGAAATGTTATTTGCTTCAGCCTGGTCTCCTTATTTGTTTCATCACGGTGGAAATGTTTTTGGACAACAAGAAAAGTGCCACTTACTGACAAATCTCAAATGTCATTCCTGATTTTTGCATGAAAGGAAAACAATATGTAACAATAAACATGATGTACTTGCAACAATACATATTAATATTGTCTCTTTTATGTTTAGACGAGATCTGTAATACATAGGATGATATCACTGGGATGTATGGGGGTACAGAGACCTAGCAAATGTAATTCAAGGAAATGTGACCCGGAATCGGAATTCACAAATGCACCCTTTCACAGATCCGCCATTGCTTTGTGAAGTTTTCTGCTTCACAATAGATTGTTGCCCTTAGAATATAATTCACAATTCTGCAATATCTGGAGGACTATATTAATGCTACCACATCCTGATTGCAATCCTAATACCCATAATCTCTACCCCTACAAGAGACCTCTGTTTCCTATACGCTCATATTGAGCACATATGAGCCAGAGAACGCCTGAGCCAGATGTACTATTCCCATTCGAAATCCATGGTTGTTCAATTGGCTCACCAAGTGGTGATGAGACCTATGTACTAATAGGTGGCTTGAAAAACTGTCCATTGGCAAAATAAACTTCCTATGAATATTTATTTCGTTACAATTACAAAACAGTCCTTGACAGGGGAGATTCACACAGAAAACAATGAATATAGGCCTGAAATCAGTGCTAAATTAAAGCTGTCCAGCCGGACAGAAAATTTAATAATGTATCAAATCACATCGAACACAAGAATAAAGTGGGACACAATCCTGCGTCTAACGCAACATATATAACAAAAACACAAATGAACAGAAATTCACAAATTCAGAAAAAGGGTCAGGCAGGACAAAAAATGCTTGTAACTTGTATAAAGAAATGCAGGGACTATTTTGTAATTGTAACGTACTACTACCCAAGGTCCCTGACCATTACAATTGGGTTCCCTTGTTAATTAAACACGTTGAGCGCAATCGCTGGATTGCAAGGGTTCTTGACTCTATTCCCCTTCTCGAAGTGGGTTACCTTCCTTGCTTCCCCATATCCCTCCTTCTCCCTTTCATACTTTCCTTTCACTATCCATCTCTACACATAGTGCTATGTCAGACCATGCCCCACGGTACTCTGACGATTATATAAAAAAAATACTTGAGGGACCGTCCCTGTTTTCAGACTCCACGGAACCCACTCCCAATGCCAACATCTCTCTTACAGAACAACTAGAGAAATGTAAAAAGAAATATGTTAGATTGCAATTAATGATCCGTATGTTGACTGAATACCTAAGGGCAAATATTATTCCAGTAGGCCTGCAAGTAAGAAATGTACCCAGAGTCTTTACTGACAATAACAAATATATCACTAACTTTAGCTACATCGGAATTACTTGCTCACGGCACTGAATGGTGCTGGGCATAGACACTGCCACAGAAACATTGCAGAAACTCAATGAGGAAATTGCTGACATTGAGAAACAAATCAAAGACACCAGCTCAATTGCTGACTGTAAAAAACTACTAGAGTAGGTCCAAAAAACTGTACACGAATTCTACCGACTCGTACAAAAAAAATAAACTCTTAAAGTAAAAAAGGATATCAAATCGTACAATCTTGAGGGAACTTACCCATACCTACAAAAGGACTTCTATCTTAATCAATCCTATTCTAATCCTCAAAACTCTAGACCTTGGGGCAGATTCAAAAGACGAGATAACCTGGTAGGATGTTCTGATACTTCTGCAGAGTCATCTGACAACTCAGACCTAGGTGAAGGTCCCAGTACCTCCAATCGGGCACCCAATCAACCTTTTTTAGGCAGAGGAACAAATGAGCCCCCAAAACGAGGCAGAGTCAAACAACAGCAACGATGGTACAACCCTCCAGGCGAACGCCAGACCCGGCAGAAATTCTATCAGTGGTAACTAATGATACAGAGACTACTAATGATCCCCTCACCATACCCATCTTCAATTTGTCCAGACATGCCCTAACTGACCCTGAACAATCACTTCTGAGTAAGGGCCTCTCATATGTCCCTACTACCCACCCCAACTTCCTGGAGCTACAAACAGAACTTCTCCGTTTTTCGTAGAATCAGACTAAATACCTACTTCCTACTCAACCCCTCTCCTACTAGCATCACCAACACTTCCCTTTGCCCTCCCTCTACCTTCTCTCCTGTTGCCAATATGATCCCTGGAGAGGTTCTCACTTTTGAAAAAATGGTTATGAAGGATGTCTCTATTCTTGAAACTACCAGACGCTACATTCCGTACAATATATCACTCCAGGAAAAGAGGGCCCTTACGGATCTTAAAAACAATGACTCCCTGATCATAAAGCCTGCCGATAAGGGTGGAGGAATTGTCCTACAGGAAAAAGATCTATACAAATCGGAAATCTTAAGACAACTGTCCAATACGGACCATTATTGTAGACTCCCTACCGACCCTACCAAAGAACTACAGAAACTTATTCTTCAAATCTCCAATGATGGTAAATCCCAAGGTTTCCTTAGTCAGAACAAATTTCTCTTCCTCAATACCAAATCACCTCGCACTCCTGTCATATACACACTCCCCAAAATTCACAAAAATGTTACAAATCCACCAGGACGCCCCATAGTATCAGGATGCGGGTCAATTCTCGAACCACTAGGACAATACGTGGACTTTTTCATCAAAGATTTTGTCCCGCAGACAGAGTGCTATATAAGAGACAGTATAGCTATGATTAACCTTGTGGAACACTATCCATTCAACTGTGATTCAGACATCCTATGTACCATGGACGTCGAGTCCCTTTACACCAATATTCCCCAAATAGAAGCATTACTTGTCATCGAACACGTTCTTTACACCAGACCACACACCCATGCAGTTCCGACTCTTTTCATTCTTCAATTACTTGAAATATGTCTCACTAGGAACTTCTTCAGCTTCAATGACCAATACTACCAACAGGTCAAGGGTACTTCGATGGGGGCTGTTTTCGCCCCCAACCTGGCCATACTGTTCATGGATTCCCTTGAAACAACGTGTATCCTCTCCACAAGCAATCCCTTCCACATAGGCATAGGCTTGTGGAGACGATACATTGACGATATCTTTCTAATTTGGCATGACACAGAAGAGACCCTTAAACAATTTCTGCACTGGCTTAACAACAATTGCCAGGGACTTAAATTCACCCTCTCCTTTGACAAAAATACAATTTCCTTCCTTGATCTCAACATTCGACATCTCGATGGTGAACTCATTACTACCCTATACAGGAAACCCACTGAGCGTAATACACTTCTCAGGTATGAGAGTAACCATCCTCGAGCACTTCGTGACTCCCTACCCTACTCCAAATATCTTAGAATGAGACGCAATTGTACCTTGAAGGAAGACTATTTCCATGAGGCATCATTCCTTTCTAGGAAACTCATGGCCCGCGGCTATCCGCGGAAACTTGTGCGAACCTCATTAAAAAGAGCCTGGTATTGCCCCAGGGAATGCCTCTTATCTCCTAAACCCAAATCCACAAAAAACCAACTAGTGTGTGTCACGACCTTCTCACCAGTCTCGCATGAGGTGCGCAAATGCATCTTGAAACACTGGGGTATTCTTAATGCTGGCAATCTGACAATTGACCGCCCACTCTTTGCCTTCCGCAAGAGTAAGAAAATAAACGATCACCTGGTCAGAGCCGCACTACCAACTACAAAGCAAGCAGGCACACTGAATGAACACTGGGGGTTGGAACCCTTGATTGGACATGCCAAATGCAGAAACTGTAGTGTCTGCAAATTCACTATTGAGGGCAAGGAGTTCACTTTCAATAACACCAAGGTTGAATCCAAGCAATTTTCTAACTGTAAAACATGTAATGTAATCTATGCTATTGTATGCCCATGCAACAAAATTTACATCGGACAGACTACGCAAAAAGTAAGAATGCGGATATGCCAGCATCGCAGTCGAATACGCTGCAAAACACCTAATGCACCATTGGTGGAACATTACTCTAGCAATGCCCACAGCGAGGATGACTTAAGATGGACTGTAATCAGTGTGATCAAACCACCACCAAGAGTAGCAGATCTAGGACAACTGCTGAATAAAGAGGAACTCAAGTGGATCCTGGGCACTGGAAGCATCAAAACTGGACTCAACAGACTTGAAGATTGGACGACTTTACTATAAGATCCAACCTGAACCTGAACTTTTTACAACTTTGATCCTTTTACCTTTTTTTTCCCGCAGGTCATCCTCCGATTTCAAATGTACCACTTACAAATATTACTGTGTCAGTATGTATGAATTCTTTAGAGTGAGCCAGAGTACTTCTTTTCCACCTCTCATGTTTGACTTAAAGATGTAATGTCTTTACACTTGGTTACCACGATACACATTGTATAATGTCATATATAACCATTAATTGACCTATCTCTATTTTTGAGCTCTTCCACAACTCTAAGATGGCCGCGCTATTTCTTTGTTATTCGGTCTTCTAACTACCAAGTAGCCAATGTATTTTCTACCACTCTAAGATGGCCGCCAATAACATGTAATGTTTCTGCCTATTGGGTATCTCATTGTCTTTACAGCTCCATCTGTCAGCTTAACGGACTTGTTCATTATAAAAAATGATGCCCACAATCTTTTTACTATCTTTTCATTGCCTATAACCTTCTCTTTCTTTTAATATTCTCTATTTTTGAGCTCTTCCACAACTCTAAGATGGCCGCGCTGTTTCTTTGTTATTCGGTCTTCTAACTACCAAGTAGCCAATGTATTTTCTACCACTCTAAGATGGCCACCATTAACATGTAATGTTTCTGCCTATTGGGTATCTCATTGTCTTTACAGCTCCATCTGTCAGCTTAACGGATCTGTTTATTATAAAAAATGATGCCCACAATCATTTTACTATCTTTTCATTGCCTACAATCATCTCTTTCTTTCAATATTCATTTTGCTTGGCTAATTCTACCCTTACAATATGGCCGCTATTGCCGAGTCACCGGGCACCTTCCGATCACGTGATTTGTCACATGACCCTCCCTGCACTTCCTTATATACCCTCCTCCCGGCTCGCCCGTTCCCCGAGCACACCGGAATGCCGAAGGACACACAGGTAAACCCCGTCACCGGCTAGACCCTACTTGCATAGATATCCTTTCTCACTCCCTTGACACGCTGTTATCTCCCCGCACAGGTCATTGTACCGGCTCAGGAGTACTCGCATCATTGTTGCGTGACTCACAGCACCTTTCATATATTTCCAAATTGGATTGGTTGCTGCTATTCGTGTAATTAGGTAGGCCCTTCAGCAGCTGGTGTTGTTATCCTTCACGTGCCTACCCCCGCAGCACTCTCACTGTCTGTGCGCCTTCTCTCTTCCTACTAGGTTACTGCGCCTCTCTATACCAGTACCCTCAATTGGGAATTGCCCCAATCCCACCCTACCTCCTTTGCTATGGTAGGAGTTAACGCATGCCTTTATTGGTTTTAGACCATACAATTGGTGGCTATTCCTGAAATTTGTTTCTTTTTACCAGCGCCAAGATGCTCGAGTGATCTAACATACCTCCGTGCGACCGCAGTAATCCCTTCCTGTCATTTTCGCAATTGCTTCATTGCTTGCCCCCTGCTATTACGCTTGGTAAGCTACGCTAGAAACAACTTAGCCCATCACAACTCACGCCATTATAGCACTTGTATGCAAGGCTGCCATTTAACCCGTAGCACCCACGCCGTAACACTTTAAGGTCTTGATCCATTGCTGCACCTTGAGATCATTGTTTCGTACCAATTTTCACCCAGCATGTGTATTGTATCAACACCTAGTACACGACGTCTGGATGGAAGAGTTGTACCACCTTTGTCTCTCACTAGCACTATGTTACAAACCATTTTTTCTAAAGTCTTTTTGATCTACTTATTTTTCTATTGTCCCCTCTACCTTTCACTATTGTCTTTCAGGCTAAAATTCCCTCAGGCATGTAATTTTTACGTCCTGATGATGAGCCCAATATTGTTTCTACGGGATCGAAACGTCGTCGACCTTATATGCACCGTAAACGCAATTGAATTAATTATTGATATGTAACGGTGTCTCTACATATTGTTTGCTTGTTGCAGTTCTTTATACAAGTTACAAGCATTTTTTGTCCTGCCTGAGTCTTTTTCTGAATTTGAGAATTTCTGTTCATTTGTGTCTTTGTTATGTATGTTGCGTTGGACGCAGGATTGTGTCCCACTTTATTCTTGTGTTTTATGTGATTTGATACATGATTACATTTTCTGTCCGGCTGGACAGCTTTGATGATGTCTGATTTCAGGCCTATATTCATTGTTTTCTGTGTGAATCTCCCCTATCAGGGACTATTTTGAAATTGTAACGTACTACTACCCAAGGTCCCTGACCATTACAATTGGGTTCCCTTGTTAATTAAACACATATGAATATTTATTAAGCAGATAGCTATTTGACCCACTGATTGGCTGCGAGAGTCGGGATGGAGGCCTGCAATTGCAGGAGACCTTTGTTCCTGCATTCCCGAAAAGCAAGCTTTTTTTCTAAAGTATCTTGTGTTCATAAAGAGACAGGGGCTGCTTTGATTTTTTTAAAAGCATTCCATCTTGGGAAGACATTGGAGGGGAGAAGGCAGTGGTCATCTGGACCAATAGCTACGCGCAGGACTGCCGACACGATTCCCAAAGGGGAAACTGTGAATCAATTACTACCCCTCCTCAAAGGGGTTGAAACTGACTAATGGTTTGTGACTGCAGTCTGATACACCTCTCTCCAAATCACATATAGGAGAGGGATTTCGAAAGGGTCGCAAAAGCGTCTTTGTGAGCCTGAAAGACTTCTCTGACCTAAAAATGGGTCATAATAGCTCAGTGTATCCTTTTAAAAACATTTTAATCATACACACACAACACACGCAAACAAAATCATGGAAAACAAATTGAAAGGCAGTACGATAGGTCAAAGGGTTCAGCACCTTCTAGGGTGATCTGTCAAGTGTTTAGCAACCGAGCAGAATCTACCCCTCCTTTTGCCCTAAGTTGATAAATATGCGTTATTTCGTTATGTTATAGACCTCCTATCACTCCTATAATGAGGGAGTGTTCGCAAAATGCCACTAACCGCTCACCTAAATTTGGAATGGGCAGGATTCACTTTGCAACTTGTCGTGAAAACTTGCAAATGCTGGTATGTAGGCTTGCAGGGGACAGCTGACGTCCATCCCGGCATATGCAACCAGGCAGCATTGAGACTCCAGGGTTGCAATGCCAGAACAGTGTGAATGTGAACACTGGAGTGGAGATCATCTGTCTCATGCAGATCCCCATCTCAGCATTTGCAACTTTTCACAATCAAACACAAGCTGAATCCCACCCCACAAATATTAATCAATTTTTCAGACTGCAGAATTTTGCAACCAGCCCATTTGTGCTGCGAGGGGTTTGAAAATTCCTTGCAATGGAAAGTGAGAAACTGGTACTACCGAAACACAAAATATTGAGCTGTTTTTACTGGCTGTTTTTGTGCATGTGAAGCCTGTAAAAGAGTCTCCTTTTTGCAACTAGATGAGTCTGATGTAAAGTGTGCTCTTAACATTTTTCACTAACTTTGCATTTTCTGTGCGTTCCAACAACAATTTGCAATGTGGTTTCCAGTTGCTATAGACCAGTGGTTCTTAACCATTTGACTTCTGTGGACCCCCACTTAATCATTACAGGAATCCGAGGACCCATGCTAAATCATTATTGAAATCCAGGAACCCCAACTAAGGGCCTGATTACGATGTCAGTCGGAAAGCCTCCGACCGACAGTCGGATTCTCCTATACCGTGTCGGAACCCATCCGCCCGACTCGGTCAGAAAAATTTCAGACCGACCTATTACGATGCTCGTGGTCCAAAGGGGAACCGTTCAGTCATTACGAATCGGTTCCAACCGCCATTCAGAGAATCCAAGTCGGTCGGAGCCGATTCATACAGCTCAATGGACAGCATTTCCGACCGACCGATTACGATGTCTGATTCCGACAGCATTGCCAACTTGGTCTGTCCGACACGAAAAGGCTGTCGGAAACTGACTTTGGGGGCCCCTAGCAGGCCCCCCTTCATCCTGGGTCTTCCGGTTTGGGGTTGAGGGGGTACCCAAGGGACCCCCCTCTAAAACCATGCACAGTGTGGCAGGCACCATGGGGTGCTCGCGACAGGGTGCAAGGTTTTCCACAGACACCCATTTTCCCCATAGGAGCCTGTGTTGTCGGTCAGAACACAGGCTCCCATTAAAGTCAATGGAAGTCCTTCTGAACGATGTTTGGAAGCATCATAATCGGTCGGGAGGAACCGCCGACCACGAGTCGGTCGGAACCAATTCCGACAAGGAGTCGGGCGGTTTAGTTTCCGACCGACATCGTAATCAGGCCCTTAGTCGTTCCTGGAAGCCAGCCTGAATAATTTAGCTTATTTGAACCTCAAAACAATACACAAAAATACAGACCTAAGCATTCATCAAACAGATACACAAATTATGAAATATTTTATTTAATTCACAAACAAATTAAAAACATTGAAATTTTAATGGGAAGGTTGTAGCTTTTCTGAATTCAACTGAGGCCACCCATCGTTCATATTAAATTGTGTTTGATACACATTCACTGCTCTCAGTAGCAATCTGAGGATACCAACTTAATTTTTAATCTCCAGTTTCAAATTCCTTTACATTTACATAACATTTTAAAATGTCAATTTTACATTTGCTTCTTTATTTATCTACATTTTATGAATCTGTTAATATTATTTAATTTTCTAAGCAGTCGTGGATCCCCTAAATAGGCATCGTGGACCCCCAGGCATCGCCGGACCACAGGTTAAGAACTACTTACGGAAACAATCTGTTTAAGAATTATTCAAGGTCATCAAGGCAAGAATCTCAGCAGAACAGAGCTGGCTCTATCAGGGGGCCCACTGAAAGCCTGTGGACTTGGGCCAGAGCCCACTTTGCACATGCCTTAAAACGTCTCTGAGACCCTTGGCAAGTAGGATAAAAACAAGGCCAAGTGAAAGTAGGAGTCATCTTGAGGAAATTACCCACCCTGTATAACCCTGACTTGTAGAGACATTTATAATCCTTTTCCCAAACTAGGTAGGGAACAGGTTATGTCTCCCTCTTGATATGGGTCTTGGACTGGTGTCAGATTGGCTGCAGCAGTTCATACTGATTCAGGAACTATATGAAGAGACTCTGTGTCTGCAGCCCTGAGTTATTATGGTAAAAATGTTTGCCTGGACCCTCACATCAAAACTCAGAACCGTTTGACCTATATCTCTACATGTACCTGGTTGAGAAACCTTACATTCCCAGGACTTACTGGAAACTAGTGAAGTCAGTGGGACCCTATGGCTATATCAGTGATTGCCTCTCAGATATTTCAACTTTGACCAGCCATTCATGCAATACGGACTTCCAAGGTTTATTACCATGGGTGACACACCTAGCACGCCAAGTTCAATTCCAGCGCTACAGTTTCCCCTGTTTGAACATTTCCTTAAGAGACGAGTAGGACCTGTAGCTGGTTTTCACTTGACCTGTGTCTAGCAACCCCTGTCTAGTGACCCCTGACTAGTAACCACCAGATCACAGATGGTTGTTTCGCTGCACGTTGCCAGTTTTACTTTGAGGTCAGTCTCTTTTTGCCATCAAATAAGCTCTTGCTCCAGTTGGTTGGGAATCCAAGTTTAGTTCTGGGTGGTGATGCTTTTGGTGATCTAAACACATTCACACATGTATCACTTTTTGAAGATTTTCAGCCACTTGGTCTCAAACCCACTGACTTGTCCCTATGTACACTTAGGTAAACTGAGAACTAGGATAGAGGGCATGTGTTTCATAGCTGACTTGAACCAATGCCAGCATTCTATCTGGCACCATTGTCCATTGATAAACAGTACGGATGTAAAAGAGGAGAAGCACAAAGGACTCCAGAAGGGACTCATTCCTACAGAATAAATTTAACACAAGCTTACATTCTATTTGTTTTTAAAGAGCTACAAGACTGTTTAGGGTCATGTTGCAGCTCCATAAGGAGATAGAACAGGGAGCTTGTTCTATCTGACCCCACTCTCCCCCTCCGCTCCCACCCCGCCAGCTAACACCATCCTCCAATCACTGACATCACCCTCCCCGGACAGCTCTTCAACTTATGCCATCCCCCAATCTCTGACTTCCAAATATTCTCTCCCCCCAATGACCCTCCCTCTTCCTGACATCCCTACTTCACTCCCCCTCGCCCATCCACACATGCACTCTAGTGGCCTACCCCTCCTACCCTCAATAAAACTCTTAACCCCCATCCTTCCCCTGCCACCCAACCTGAATCCCTTCACCTCCACCCTGATTCCCCTATCGTGCCCCCCTGCCTCTTCTTCTCCCTCCCCTATCCCATTATCCCTCCCCCCATATAACACACCACCCCTTAACCCTGGCGTGATCTCTCTCCACACTCTTCATGCCCTTTTAACTTCTACTACCACATCCCCGGAGGTCCTTAATCTCCTGTCCCTCATCACGCCACCCCTCACACCCAATAGCCTGGTCACCCCTCACTATGCCCCCAATGACCTCTCACACCCTACTCTCTACAATCCCCCCTCTACAGCTAACACAGACCATTCCCTATCCCCCTCCCAAACAGTGTCCCCCCTCACTCTAATAACCCAGAGCCTACGCAACATTGAACGCGATCTCTCTAACTTGACGATTGAACTCTCTTGAATCAGATATGATTTCTCTTTCCTCAGCTCAAGAACCCTTCCCAACCGTGCTAAGTCCCCCTACTCCAGCTGAAAATACAACACTAACTCCAATCATTGGAGAACGACCCCTCTCCGCTGCCGTATGCATAGGCCTCGCCGCACCTTGAGCCTTCTCTCACCTTCTGACCTTTCCGACCTATGCAACTCTTACCATACTAGTTCACCAATCACTAATCCGCCTCTCCCCTACTCCAACATCCCCGTCATTCTAGGAACTGACAGAACCCCCTCCTCTCCCGTCTCCCCCAGACCCCGTCCCCAACTCACCGCTATCCACTCCTGCCCACCACCCAAGAGTAACCCCAAACCCCTCGCCTGCATGCTCGTGAACTGTCGATCTGCCGTCCGGCATGCCACTGAAATCTCTGAAACGATCCTTAGTGAATCCATTGACATTGCGTTCCTCACGGAAACATGGCTCAAAGACCACTCAACAAGCATACTTGACTTACTCTCCCCCCCCGGATACTCTATCCTTAGGAAAGATAGACCTGACAGAGTAGGGGGAGGTTTCGCCATAATCTTCAAAAATGAACTTCAGCTCTCCCTTGTCACTAATTCTGGCCACTCCTCCTTTGAATACCTTGAAGCTGAACTAAAAGTACAAGGTTCCCTCCCAATTCGTCTACATAACATCTATCACCCTCCTGGAATCCCTCAACCTTTCATTGATGAATTCTCTGACCTTCTGGCACAATCCTCAATTTCCAACTCTAATAATCTCTTCCTTGGTGATCTCCACCTCCACTGGAACGCTACCGATGATCCCTCAATCACCCTCTTCACTAATCTGCTTGAGATTAATGACCTCAAACAATTATGCCAGTCCCCAACCCACACCAAAGGAGCCATCCTGGACGCCATTATTACCAATAAGGATCTGGCCTTCCTGACTAATATCATCCCCATCGACTGGTCTGACCACCACCTCATACTGTTCACCATTGTTACCTCAGCACCACCCACCCCCCCAAAAATTAACAAACCACAAAAACTGACCAGAAATCTTAAACTCATCCCCCTGGTGTTCTTGAGGCTCAACTCCAAGCTCAACTTCTCCTCACCCCGCCCTCACAAAACGCGAACGAACTTACGGAACACTTTAATAAAACTGTTACGGAAGTACTTGACCGATTGGCCCCGCCTAAACTTAAAAACCAAAGAAATATTCCCTCCAAATCGTGGTTTAGTTCAGAGCTCAATAACGAAAGACGCTCACTAAGGCTGATGGAAAGAACATGGAGACACTATCCCTCTCCCTCACATCTGGCACTCCTCAGATTAGCTAGATCCACATACAAAAACACATTTTTAACGAGAAGGCATCCTTCTTCCGCACACAACTCGATCAGGCCAAAAACAGGCCCAGGGAGTTGTTCAATATCATTCGCAACCAAACATCCTCCGCACCTCCGAATCCAATGGCATCGATCGCTAGATGTGAAGAAATTGCCCACTTCTTCTCAGAAAAAATCGCCAAAATAGATCAATCCTTCCTCTTAAAACAGATCCCAACCAACTCCCAACATACGCCTGACATGACCTCCAGAGCACATACCACATTCCCCACACCCCCTATTCCCTCCTCACTCTTACCCACTACAGCACCTCACCTCAACTACTCCCCTCACTTACCTACTACACCTCCCCTAGACTACTGCCCACACTCATCCTCATCTCACCACTTGAAACTAATCACCCTAACTCACAACTAAAAAACAATGCCCCCTTACTTCACTTCCTCCCGGTAACTGAGCAGCAAGTCTTTAACATCATTGCTAAACTTAAACCGTCCTCCCATACTAAAGACCCCCTCCCATCTAACCTTGTCCAAGGCCTAAAACACATCCTTACCCCATCTTGGACCACAATCATCAACACCTCCCTTGCCACAGGATGTGTCCCCATCTCCCTTCAACTTGGTCAGATCACCCCCATTGTTAAAAACCCTAATGCCGACCCCAATGATCTTAACAATCTTCGCCCCAACTCTAACCTCCCCCTTCTCTCTAAAGCCCTTGAAAAATGTGTCCTGCTCCAATTTGACAAACACATCGAAAATTTCAACTTACTCGACCCCCTACAATCAGGCTTCAGGAAAGGCTGCAGCACCGAAACTGCCATGCTTAATATTGTCGATGACATCCACCACTCCCTGGATAATGGCGAGACCTGCCTTCTTATCCTCCTAGATCTCTCTGCAGCGTTTGATAATGTTAGCCACTCTGCCCTACTTAATGTGCTCAGAGATCGCTTCGGTCTCAATGGTACTGCCCACAAATGGTTCGTCTCCTATCTACAACACCGAACTCAGCAAATCAAAATCAACGACTGTCTTTCTAACCCTACTCCGGTCTCACTAGGTGTCCCACAGGGATCTATACTCTCCCCCTCTCTCTTTAACCTCTTTATGGAACCCCTCACCCACATTCTTAAACAAGCTGGAATTAACTACCACCTCTATGCCGATGACACCCAACTCTACTACAAGATCAAAACCCATGCGGACATCATACACCTTAACAACACCCTCACTGAGATCCAATCCTGGTTCCAATTAAATCATCTCAAACTCAACCCCACAAAAACTGAAATCATTCTCTTCTCCCCCAAAAATAACCCTCTCCCCATTCTATCCTGGATCGCCAACCTCAATGCCCTCAACTGCTCACTCTCCCTGTCCAACTCAGTTAAATCTCTTGGTATCTCCATTGACAATAGCCTAAATCTCAATGTCCACATCAAAAACTCGGCGAAAGGAGCCCTCTTCACTCTCCGTCATCTCAAGAAAATAAAACCCTTTATTCCAATTGATGACTTTAAATTAGTAGTCCAGTCACTTGTCCTTTCGCGAATTGATTACGGTAACGCCATCCTCACCGGAATCCCCAAGGTCCACCTAGCTCCACTCAAATCTGTACTCAACCTTGCAGCAAGACTCATCACCTACTGCAAACGTTTCGACCACATCTCCCCTGCCCTCAGAACTCTCAAATGGCTCCCCATCGAAGGCAGATCCGCATACAAAACAGCGTGCATTGCACACAAAGTCCTCTATCAAAACACACCACCATACCTCGCCAATAAACTCTGCAAAGCGGGCAGCTCACGACCTCTGAGAAGCACCAACGCTCTCCTCCTAGTCCCACCCCTGCTAAATAAGAAATCCACACAATCCCGCTCCTTCTCCGGAAATGCCCCTAACATCTGGAATGCCCTCCCCAAAGACCTACGATGTAACCCTTCTTACGTCAGCTTCAAAAGAGACCTCAAAATGCACCTCCTGAATAAATACTGGGGGTCTTAATCCCGCGCCCTGCACCTGATCTCCAATTTCCCTGTCATATATGTATATAGCTATTGTAATACTTATCTGTTTATTATATGTGTAATTTCATGCCGTTTCTCCTCTGTTTTATGTTGATATTCTATGCTGTTGATATATTGTTTTTGCCTTGTTGCTGTAATATTGCGTTTTAACCATTACTATCTTCTCACCAATGCAAAGCGCTCTGATACCTCTGGGTCTAGCCAGCGCTATATAAAACCTATAAAATAAAATAAATAAATAAATAAGCTTCTTACTCATCACTTTGACTTACATTCTTGACCTACTTGTAGATACATACCTATTCTTTTTAAAATCAATAGCTCTGATTTCACATTGAGGTTACTGTATGTGTTTACTGGGTCATACTATGTCTAACTTCCGAACCTACTACCACCTATGGGAGTACGCCGTGATTGCTCAACATTGCTATTTCTAGAAAGTCAACAGAACAAATGAATTATCTTAGTTATTCGAAAGAAGTGCAATAGTGCCTGGTGCCCTGAGACACCAGGGACATATGACAGTACCCAGCACTGTTATGCCCCATATCGACTGGCTGAAACCAGACCATGAGAAAAAGCCCCACTAAGGCCTAACAATGTGTGCAATCTATACCCATATACAACATTCGAAGGATGGGTTTGACTAGATAATTTGCCAGATTCTCACAAAAGGCTCTGAGCCAGCGTGTGGGACCACATGGAATATGGGGAAATGAACAGTCCTTGCAATAGGCATTGCTGTTGCTTCATGTGACTGGAACCTCGAGAACTGCAAGCTCACTGAATGGAAAGTTTTTTATGGCTATAAATGTCACCAGGGTGTTAAGGCTAGCAATCATGTCTTCTTGAATGGCAGGGTGGTGAAACACACTCAGGCCCACTTTAAGTCACTGGGAAAACAATTATTAAACAAAGACAAAATGGCCAGGGTTTTTAAAATGAATGGGTTGCACTGCTGAAGGAATGCCACATATTTATTAACCACATCCTCCGCTGTTCGCTGTTGCCCACAGTAATTCAATAATTAGCTTGAGTATGTGTAGAGGTGATATTCTGCAAATGTTTAATTTATAACAGTATTTTGCTAAAGACAATCTTTTCAAAAGTTAAATGACTACTGGTGAAATATATTTAATAGGCTATCGCAAAGAATCAGGTTTCAAGGTGCTATCTTTCAGTTGATGGTGCAGGCACAAAGAAAATGTGCTATAGATTTGCATGCAGTAGATAATTTTTCACGTCATTCCACCACTATTACTGGATTTCTGCATCTCACAGATGCAGCCATCCGTCTCTCCCCGAGGCTTGCAATGAGTTAGGGACTGAAATGGCAACACGCCTTCTCTGGCCTCTAATGGAGTTTTGTGTCTGTAATGGAGACACTCCTTCTCCTATCAATCTTCTAAGGTCTGGGTATTTTCCAATAAGGTGCACAGTAAAGGGAATGAGAATGATTAACAAAACAACCATCAGAGAGCACCATACGTCTAAATACAGATTACCAAGACTAAAGATTTGTTAGCTCAGGCCATTACCATACAATGTCACGAATACAATAGAATAGCAGTCATCAAAAAGTTCAAAAACATGCAAATGCTGATTTTGAAGGGCTGATTTCAAAGTTCATGACTGAGGAGCAGTGAATTCTTTTGTGGCAGATCCTGCTCTTTAACTATTGAGTAGTTGGGTTCTGGTTATGTAGATTTTTCCCAACTTTACAAATTCTCGAACATTGCAGGAGTGAGGCTATAAGGGTGGGCTGAGCTGAGAAACCCCCATAGGAAGTTAGGGGTGTTCTTTTTTTATAATTATTTTTATTGGGTTTTCACAGACTGACTGCTCATTAAAAGTGTGACATAATCCGGCATTACATACTTCTAGGTACAATCTGAGGTATTCTTCTTGCCAATCACCAAACATTGCCTACACCAGGAGGACATGTATCTCAGGAATGCACAGAGTTCCACCAAATCCCCCATATTTTCTCATGCTTGTCACATACTCCCCGTGCCTTATAGACCAAGTCCTCTGCCTTAGCACAGATATCCATGCCTCTCGTCCATTCCTTCAAGGTGGGGGCCTCTGTATCACTCCAATGTTGTACCACTCCCCAAGCTTTATAGACCAACTCCTTTACCTTACAGCAGAAATCCATGTGGCTCGTCCAATCCTTCACCGTGGTGTCTCCGTATCTCTCCAATGTTGTGCCTCTTTCTGAGCTTTATAGACCAACTCGTCTGCCTTACCTTAAAAACCATGCCTCTCGTCCATTCCTTCACTGTGGGGGCCTCTGTAGCTCGCCAAAGTCTCTCTTGGCCACCCTGACTCCAATGGCCACGAACAGTCGGGTGCAGAGAGGACTCCCCCATTCCTCCATCAAGCCATCCATCAAGCCCAATATCGCCTATCGGGGATCGACCAGAACCACCCTGCCAATCTCCTCCCTCGGTGTGGAACATATAGATTTCCAGTATTGCTTTATGATTAAACACGACAGAATCACATGAAAGAAATCTTCTTCTGCCTCCTGACATCTAGTGCAACTCAGGGTTTCTTATCTCCCCATTTGCCAGAGACATGTTTTTGAGCACTGTAACAACTGTGTAATTATATTAAACTGGATGAGGCGCAGCCTCAAGGACACCACCATGGGGCAATTTAGGGGTGTTCTGTCAGAGCTCAATAAGATTTCGTCTAGAACCATGCAGACCCTTCATATCTTGGTTAGGCGATTTCCTCTGAAAAGCCTTCCACCAACAGTAAAAGAGAAATAGAAAGGAAAAAGAAACAATAAAAGTTAGATGGTCAAAGTGTTCATGGCATACTGAATCAGACTGCAGACTTGGTCTGGGTTTCAGATGGCTGAGTCCAAACTGCAAGCACTAGGGACCTTATATGGGCAGCGATAGGAGATGCAGAGCCTTGGGAAAGTGATATAGGTGCCTCCAGCTCACAGAATCTCTTCCCATAGCCTCCCTTGACTCTCTATCACACTCCACGGTATTATTATTCACTCAGGGTGATGGCAATAGGACACCCCTACTCCCAGATGCAGACGTTGTGTAAGATACACATAGTTGTGATCAAATATCAGCCAGCATTTCAAGAGGATAATATAGAGGTTGAATATGTGCATATAAGGTATGGTGGTATTCAGGACCCCTCAGCACCCATTCCCCACCATGAATATTCCCTGGTAAAGGGGCGGAGGGCTGGCAAGGCAAGAATGGTGGACGTGGCTGACACGGAAGCCACAAGAGAAGCAAGAGGTTGTGGCATGATTTATGCACACAGACAGAACTCTGCTTTTCCATTCTTCTGCCAATCAGGTATCTGGGTAGTTTCGCCCCAGCAATTTTAGAGAGTTAGAGGGGCCCGATGACCCAGCACGCATCATTAACCCAGCAGTTCATCATTCCCTTCCAGGCCGGTTACACCTCTGGATGCTCAGGTTCTGGCATCATATTCCAGGTGCAGTCCTATTTTCTATAATATGTACAATCACAACAATGTATATAGCTCATATGTCAGATAAAGTTTCCTATGTTAGACAGAGCCTCACAAGTCCATAAGCTAGGTTGATTCGTTTATGTAATGGTGCAACTCTTAGCCTCATAGACCCAGTTATTGAAAGTTTATGGATGTCACAGATGGATATGTTCTATACACTTACTATATAGCTGATTGGCTGTAGCCCTGCTCCACCTCAGAGAATAGCTGGAAGGCAATTGAGATGTATCGTCTTCTGTTGAGAGATAAAGTGAGAGTGATGCATGTACACATTGACAAGCGTCTAGCACATGTCTAGGTCTCTGGGCCTGTCAGTAACGTGGGCTCGACGGATTGATATGTCCTATTTAGTGTGTGCATTTTCTCCCGTGTAATTAGGTAAGCCCTTCAGCAGCTGGCGTTTTTATCCTTCACGTGCCTACCCCCGCAGCACTCTCACTGTCTGTGCGCCTTCTCTCTTCTTACTAGGTTACCGCGCCTCTCTATACCAGTACCCTCAATTGGGAATTGTCCCAATCCCACCCTACCTCCTTTGCTATGGTAAGAGTTAACGCATGCCCGTATTGGTTTTAGACCATACAATTGGTGGCTATTCCTGAAATTCGTTTCTTTTTACCAGCGCCAAGACGCTCGAGTGATCTAATGTACCTCCGTGCGACCGCAGTAATCCCTTCCTGGCATTTTCGCAATTGCCTCATTGCTTGCCCCCTGCTATTACACTTGGTAAGCTACGCTAGATACAACTTAGCCCATCACAACTCACGCCATTATAGCACTTGTATTCAAGGCTGCCATTTCACCCGTAGCACCCACGCCGTAACACTTTAAGGTCTTGATCCATTGCTGCACCTTGACATCATTGTTTCTTACCAATTTTCACCCAGCATGTGTATTGTATCAACACATAGTACACGACGTCTGGATGGAAGAGTTGTACCACCTTTGTCTCTCACTAGCACTATGTTACAAACCATTTTTTCTAAAGTCTTTTTGATCTACTTATTTTTCTTTTGTCCCCTCTACCTTTCACTATTGTCTTTTAGGCTAAAATTCCCTCAGGCATGTAATTTTTACGTCCTGATGATGATCCCAATATTTTTTCTACGGGATCGAAACGTCGTCGACCTTATATGCACCGTAAACGCAATTGAATTAATTATTGATGTGTAACGCTGTCTCTACATATTGTTTGCTTGTTGCATTTCTTTATACAAGTTACAAGCATTTTTTGTCCTGCCTGAGCCTTTTTCTGAATTTGTGGATTTCTGTTCATTTGTGTCTTTGTTATATATGTTGCGTTGGACGCAGGATTGTGTCCCACTTTATTCTTGTGTTTTATGTGATTTGATACATTATTAAATTTTCTGTCCAGCTGGACAGCTTTAATATAGCACTGATTTCAGGCCTATATTAATTGTTTTCTGTGTGAATCTCCCCTGTCAGGGACTATTTTGTAATTGTAACGTACTACTACCCAAGGTCCCTGACCATTACAATTGGGTTCCCTTGTTAATTAAACACGTTGAGCGCAATCGCTGGATTACAAGGGTCTTGACTCTATTCCCCTTCTCGAAGTGGGTTACCTTCCTTGCTTCCCAATATTCCTCCTTCTCCCTTTCAGACTTCCCTTTCACTATCCATCTCTACACATAGTGCTATGTCAGACCATGCCCCACGGTACTCTGACGATTATATCAAAAAAATACTTGATGGACCGTCCCTGTTTTCAGACTCCACGGAACCCACTCCCAATGCCAACATCTCTCTTACAGAACAACTAGAGAAATGTAAAAAGAAATATGTTATATTGCAATTAATGATCCATATGTTGACTGAATACCTAAGGGCAAATATTATTCTGGGAGGCCTGCAAGTAAGAAACATACCCGGAGTCTTTACTGACAATAACAAATATATCACTCATTTTAGCTACATCGGAACTACCTGCTAACGGCACTGGATGCTGCTGGGCATAGACACTGCCACAGAAACATTGCAGAAACTCAATGAGGAAATTGCTGACATTGAGAAACAAATCAAAGACACCAGCTCAATTGCTGACTGTAAAAAACTACTAGAGCAGGTCCAAAAAACCGTAGATGAATTCTACTGACTCGAACAAAATTAAAAAAAGGATATCAAATTGTACAATCTAGAGAGAACGTACCCGTACCTACAAAAGGACTTCTATATTCATTGATCCTATTCTAATCCTCAAAACTCTAGACCTTGGGGCAGATTCAACAGATGAGATAACCTGGTAGGATTTTCTGATACTTCTGCAGAGTCATCTGACAACTCAGACCTAGGTGAAGGTCCAAGTACCTCCAATCGGGCACCCAATCAACATTTTTTAGGCAGAGGACAAAACGAGCCCCCAAAACGAGGCAGAGTCAAACAACAGCAACGATGGTACAACCCTCCAGGCGAACGCCAGACCTGGCAGAAATTCTACCAGTGGTAACTACTGATACAGAGACTACTAATGATCCCCTCACCCTACCCATCTTCAATTTGGCCAGACATGCCCTAACTGACCCTGAACAATCACTTCTGAGTAAGGGCCTCGCATATGTCCCTACTACCCAACCCAACTTCCTGGAGCTTCAAACAGAACTTCTCAGTTTTTTTCGTAGAATCCGACTACATACCTACTTCCTACTCAACCCCTCTCCTACTAGCATCACCAACACTCCCCTTCGCCCTCTCAATACCTTCTCTCCTGTTGCCAATATGATCCCTGGAGAGGTTCTCACTTTTGAAAAAATGGTTATGAAGGATGTCTCTATTCTTGAAACTACCAGACGCTACATTCCGTACAATATATCACTCGAGGAAAAGAGGGCCCTTGTGGATCTTAAAAACAATGACTCCTTGATCATAAAGCCTGCCGATAAGGGTGGAGGAAGTGTCCTACAGGAAAAAGATCTATCCAAATCGGAAATCTTAAGACAACTATCCAATACGGACCATTATTGTAGACTCCCTACCGACCCTACCAAAGAACTACAGAAACTTATTCTTCAAATCACCAATGATGGTAAAACCCAAGGTTTCCTTAGTCAGAACGAATTTCTCTTCCTCAATACCAAATCACCTCGCACTCCTGTCATATACACACTCCCCAAAATTCACAAAAATGTTACAAATCCACCAGGACGCCCCATAGTACCAGGATGCGGGTCAATTCTCGAACCACTAGGACAATACGTGGACTTTTTCATCAAAGAATTTGTCCCGCAGACAGAGTGCTATATAAGAGACAGTATGGCTATGATTAACCTTGTGGAACACTAGCCATTCAACTGTGATTCAGACATGCTATGTACCATGGACGTCGAGTCCCTTTACACCAATATTCCCCAAATAGAAGCATTACTTGTCATCGAACGGGTTCTTAACACCAGACCACACCCCCATGCAGTTCCTACTCTTTTCATTCTTCAATTACTTGAAATATGTCTCACTAGGAACTTCTTCAGCTTCAATGACCAATACTACCAACAGGTCAAGGGTACTACGATGGGGGCTGTTTTTGCCCCCAACCTGGCCATACTGTTCATGGATTCCCTTGAAACAACCCGTATCCTCTCCACAAGCAATCCCTTCCACACAGGCATAGGCTTGTGGAGACGATACATTGACGATATCTTTCTAATTTGGCATGACACAGAAGAGACCCTTAAACAATTTCTGCACTGGCTTAACAACAATTGGCAGGGACTTAAATTCACCCTCTCCTTTGACAAAAATACCATTTCCTTCCTTGATCTCAACATTCGACATCTCAATGGTGAACTCATTACTACCCTATACAGGAAACCCACTGAGCGTAATACACTTCTCAGGTATGAGAGTAACCATCCTCGAGCACTTCGTGACTCCCTACCCTACTCCCAATATCTTAGAATTAGACGCAATTGTACCTTGAAGGAAGACTATTTCCGTGAGGCATCATTCCTTTCTAAGAAACTCATGGCCCGTGGCTATCTGCGGAAACTTGTGCGAACCTCATTAAAAAGAGCCTGGTATTGCCCCAGGGAATGCCTCTTATCTCCTAAACCCAAATCCACCAAAAACCAACTAGTGTGTGTCACGACCTTCTCACCAGTCTCGCATGAGGTGCGGAAATGCATCTTGAAACACTGGGGTATTCTTAATGCTGGCAATCTGACAATTGACCGCCCACTCTTTGCCTTCCGCAAGAGTAAGAATATAAAATATCACCTGGTCAGAGCCGCACTACCAACTACAAAGCAAGCAGGCATACTGAATGAACACTGGGTGTTGGAACCCTTGATTGGACATGCCAAATGCGGAAACTGTAGTGTCTGCAAATTCACTATTGAGGGCAAGGAGTTCACTTTCAATAACACCAAGGTTGAATCCAAGCAATTTTCTAACTGTAATACATGTAATGTAATCTATGCTATTGTATGCCCATGCAACAAAATTTACATCGGACAGACTATGCAAAAAGTGTGAATGCAGATATGCCAGCACCACAGTCGAATACACTGCAAAACACCTAATGCACCATTGGTGGAACATTACTCTAGCAATGCCCACAGCGAGGATGACTTAAGATGGACTGTAATCAGTGTGATCAAACCACCACCAAGAGGAGCAGATCTAGGACAACTGCTGAATAAAGAGGAACTCAAGTGGATCCTGCGCACTGGAAGCATCAAAACTGGACTCAACAGACTTGAAGATTAGACGACTTTACTATAAGATCCAACCTGAACCTGAACTTTTTACAACTTTGAACCTTTTACCTTTTTTTTCCCGCAAGTCATCCTCCGATTTCAAATGTACCACTTACAAATATTACTGTGTCAGTATGTATGAATTCTTTCGAGTGAGCCAGAGTACTTCTTTTCCACCTCTCATGTTTGACTTAAAGATGTAATGTCTTTACACTTGGTTACCACGATACACATTGTATAATGTCATACATAACCATTAATTGACCTATCTCTATTTTTGAGCTCTTCCACAACTCTAAGATGGCCGCGCTATTTCTTTGTTATTCGGTCTTCTAACTACCAAGTAGCCAATGTATTTTCTACCACTCTAAGATGGCCGCCAATAACATGTAATGTTTCTGCCTATTGGGTATCTCATTGTCTTTACAGCTCCATCTGTCAGCTTAACGGACTTGTTCATTATAAAAAATGATGCCCACAATCTTTTTACTATCTTTTCATTGCCTATAACCTTCTCTTTCTTTTAATATTCTCTATTTTTGAGCTCTTCCACAACTCTAAGATGGCCGCGCTGTTTCTTTGTTATTCGGTCTTCTAACTACCAAGTAGCCAATGTATTTTCTACCACTCTAAGATGGCCACCATTAACATGTAATGTTTCTGCCTATTGGGTATCTCATTGTCTTTACAGCTCCATCTGTCAGCTTAACGGATCTGTTTATTATAAAAAATGATGCCCACAATCACTTTACTATCTTTTCATTGCCTACAACCATCTCTTTCTTTCAATATTCATTTTGCTGGGCTAATTCTACCCTTTCAATATGGCCGCTATTGCCGAGTCACCGGGCACCTTCCGATCACGTGATTTGTCACATGATCCTCCCTGCACTTCCTTATATACCCTCCTCCCGGCTCGCCCGTTCCCCGAGCACACCGGAATACCGAAGGACACACAGGTAAACCCCGTCACCGGCAAGACCCTACTTGCATAGATATCCTTTCTCACTCCCTTGACACGCTGTTATCTCCCCGCACAGGTCATTGTACCGGCTCAGGAGTACTCGCTTCATTGTTGCGTGACTCACAGCACCTTTCATATATTTCCAAATTGGATTGGTTGCCGCTATTTGTGTAATTAGGTAGGCCCTTCAGCAGCTGGCGTTTTTATCCTTCACGTGCCTACCCCCGCAGCACTCTCACTGTCTGTGCGCCTTCTCTCTTCCTACTAGGTTACTGCGCCTCTCTATACCAGTACCCTCAATTGGGAATTGCCCCAATCCCACCCTACCTCCTTTGCTATGGTAGGAGTTAACGCATGCCTTTATTGGTTTTAGACCATACAATTGGTGGCTATTCCTGAAATTTGTTTCTTTTTACCAGCGCCAAGATGCTCGAGTGATCTAACATACCTCCGTGCGACCGCAGTAATCCCTTCCTGGCATTTTCGCAATTGCTTCATTGCTTGCCCCCTGCTATTACGCTTGGTAAGCTACGCTAGAAACAACTTAGCCCATCACAACTCACGCCATTTTGGCACTTGTATGCAAGGCTGCCATTTAACCCGTAGCACCCACGCTGTAACACTTTAAGGTCTTGATCCATTGCTGCACCTTGAGATCATTGTTTCTTACCAATTTTCACCCAGCATGTGTATTGTATCAACACCTAGTACACGACGTCTGGATGGAAGAGTTGTACCACCTTTGTCTCTCACTAGCACTATGTTACAAACCATTTTTTCTAAAGTCTTTTTGATCTACTTATTTTTCTTTTGTCCCCTATACCTTTCACTATTGTCTTTCAGGCTAAAATTCCCTCAGGCATGTAATTTTTACGTCCTGATGATGAGCCCAATATTGTTTCTACGGGATCGAAACGTCGTCGACCTTATATGCACCGTAAACGCAATTGAATTAATTATTGATATGTAACAGTGTCTCTACATATTGTTTGCTTGTTGCATTTCTTTATACAAGTTACAAGCATTTTTTGTCCTGCCTGAGTCTTTTTCTGAATTTGAGAATTTCTGTTCATTTGTGTCTTTGTTATGTATGGTGCGTTGGACGCAGGATTGTGTCCCACTTTATTCTTGTGTTTTATGTGATTTGATACATGATTACATTTTCTGTCCGGCTGGACAGCTTTAATATAGCACTGATTTCAGGCCTATATTCATTGTTTTCTGTGTGAATCTCCCCTGTCAGGGACTATTTTGAAATTGTAACGTACTACTACCCAAGGTCCCTGACCATTACAATTGGGTTCCTGATGAAAAGACGAGGCCTTAAGTAAGGTAGGAAAACTCTTTATTCCCGGTCTCCTCTGTCCACCAACAGTGCAGCAACTGTCACCACTCAACATTCTAAGGTAGCCTCCAGGGGACAGCGGAATGTACCATGTAGGAGGAAAGGAGGGGGGCACAGCGGAGGAATGTACCAACATGAATATTACAGTAATGGGGGTGACATCAATAACAACTAAGAGTAATACAATATGTAATAAAACATGGTAATACATTGTAACACATCTTCCCCCTGCAAAATGAAAGGAAGATAACAAAGGAGGTTATTTGGTCATGACATAGTCTTGTTGCCAACTGGGTGTTTTGCGAATTCTCTGCATCGTAGGTAGCTCGTGTGGAGCATGCTCATGAGATTCTTTCGTGGATCTGTGATTGGATGTCTCACTATATATGGGTTGGGATTTGGTCAATCTATCCATGCTCCACATCTGGTTATTGTCCATTATGGCTGTATTTTTCCTGATTGCTGTGATTTGCATAGGTTTGGAAAATTTAGAGTCAGAATTGCAAATTCTGGGATTTTTAACACATACCCAGTCTCCAATTCTCCATTGTGGAGTTTTTGTTCTATGTTTGAGGTCGTAATGGATTTTGTACTTGGTTTGGTGAGTATTTATTTTGACTTTTGATGCCTGAACGTCGTGCATAACACTAGTACCACCTCCCAACCAGTTAGGAAAGAATTTGGTGCAGGGTTTCCTACCCTTTAATGCAGTAAAAGGGGAGACTCCTGTAACTTGATTGGGAGTGGTATGGTAAGCCCATAACATCTCTTGTATTGCCTGTTCTATTGGGATTCTGTTAACACTAGCTAACTGTATGCAACTTTTGATCATGCGGTTCATTCTTTCTACCAGGCCGTTAGCCCTGGGACAGTAGAGGGGCGTTTTCAAGTGATTAACATTCAATTTGTTAAGGAACTCTGTCATGGTATGAGAAGTAAATTGAACCCCATTGTCGGTGATTATGGAAGATGGGATGCCTTCCAGGACAAATGCATCTTTGAGAAATTGGATGACATAGTCAGTGGTAATCTGGTTGACCATCCTCACTACAGTCCAGTGAGAATGGTAATCTATTAAGACCAGTGCGAATCGTTTTAGGGTACTTTTGTAATTGAGCGGACCAATTATGTCAAGAGCAATCTTCTCCCAAGGTTTATCTGGTACTGATACTGGGAAGATGGGTGCTTTCCTAGTTATTTTTGACTTGTCACTATTGGCACAAGTTGAGCAATTCTTTACCTTGTTTTCTACAATCGAATCCATATTTGGAAACCAGTATCGTTCACGTAACCTAGCTTTAGTCAAACTTCTGCCAAGGTGACCCTCATGTACAAGATCAACAATTTTGTATCTCAGAGAATCAGGTGGTACAATTTTGTCATTTCTGAATAGGACTCCCTGTACAATGTTGAGTTCATGACGAACCTCCCAGAATTTCCTGACAACTTCACTTACCAAATCAGAGGAAGTGGGCCAACCCTGTACCGTGTAATTTAAGAGTTGGGTCATCGTAGTGTCTTTGCTCATGCAATCTAACCATTCTTGTGAAGTGATGGTGGTGAGATTAAGTTGAAGGATGGGGTACTCAGGGGTGTCAAACTGCTCCTCCTTATCTAAAGGACTTCTTGAAAGAAAATCTGCAGCAGAATTGTGAATACCTGGAACATATTCCACCCTAAAGCAGAAGCCCTCTAATCCAAGGATCCACTTGGCTATACGGGGAGTGTTGCATGAGTTATTTTTAGGATTGAACATGAAAATTAGGGGTTTGTGGTCCGTGCGTATGCAGAATTGAATGCCCCATAAGAAGAATTTAAAATGTTTTACACCCCAGAAACAGGCTAAGGCTTCCCTTTCTATTACAGAGTAATTCATTTCTGCTTTGGTGAGTGTGCGTGAAGCAAATGCAACAATTCTTTCTCTGCCATCGATTATTTGTGAGAGAGTAGCCCCTAAGCCCTTGTTGCTTGCATCAGTAGTGAGTATGGTTTTACGATTGTGTTCAAAGTTGAATAAGTACGGAGCTGAAAGGATTGCGTTTTTTACTTTCAAAAATGAGGCTTGCTGATCATTTGACCACTGGAAGTGAGTGTGGTTCTTTGTGAGTTCTCTCAGGTTGGAGGTTAGGTCAGCAAAATGATCTACATACTTTGCCATGAACTCTGCTAACCCTAAGAATGACTTGAGTTCATCTTTGTTTGTAGGTGCTGGCGCATCCTTTACTGCTTCTAGCAGACAGTATTTAGGTTTAAAGCCTTCCTTTGAAATGCAGTGCCCTAAATATTCCACAGCTTCCACACCTAATTGACATTTTTCTTTCTTCAATGTGAGCCCTGCCTTCTTGAATCTAGAGAAGACTTGCTTAAGAATATTATTGTGTTCATCAATGCTAGCCCCATAAATCAATACATCGTCTTGAAAGCATAATGTCTTAGGTACACCTTCTAAAACCTGTTGCATAATTTTTTGAAATACTGCCGCCGCAGAGGCCAATCCGAAAGGCATGCGACGGAACATGTATGTACCCATTGGAGTAGTGAATGCAGTGAGTCTCCTAGAATCTGGGTGTAGCTCTACCTGATGGTACGCCATGGAGAGATCCAGAACACTGAACCACGTGGCCTCTCCCATTGTGCTTAGCATCTCGTGGATGCGGGGTAGTGGGTGTCTCTCTACCCAGATGTTGTTATTTAGGTCACGCAAGTCAATGCACATTCTGATGTCTTGGCTGTGGTTTTTTTTTGCGATAACAATGGGTGCAACCCATTCCGAACAATCAATGGGTTGTATGATACCTAACCCTTCAAGTCTGGATAACTCTCTTTTCAGGGGTTCCCACATAAGATGGGGTATAGGTCTAGTTTTATGAATTACAGGTTTAGCATTATGTTTTAATTGGATTTTGTGTTGAAAGTCTTTTAGTAAACCTAAATCTTCTGACAAAACTTCTGGAAATTCATTGGCAATGTGTTCACTGTTGCTTGAAGGAATTACCATTAAAACTTGTTCCGGATTATTAGGGTCCAATTTAATGCCCAGTTCTCTTTGATGTTGCCATCCTAATAAATTGGATCCATTTTCTACTACATATACTTTCCCCACTGTAGAACGGTCTTTAAATGAGATGAGAGATTTGATCATGCCTTTCATTGGAATAGGATCTCTATTGTAACCACTAGGTGAAATGTCTGCTTTACATAACTTATCTTGTTCTTTACCTAAGATGGATTTGAAGTCAGCAAAGTTTACCAGCGTGAAAGGTGAACATGAGTCTGCAAACATCTTAACATCTTTGCCATCAATGGATACATTGCATTCAGGATATCTTTGGTGCTTATCATCGTCACTTTCATTAATTTGTAGTATGATTTTCTTGACTTGTGTTTTGTCATCAGAGGCACCATTTCCCCAAGTCTTCCTTGGAAAGCATCCACATACTCTTGCAAGATGACCCCTTTTGTTGCATTTCCTGCATATTGCTGATTTGGCTTGACAGTTGGGGTTATTTGCTAAATGATTGCTGCTCCCACATCGATAGCATTTAAACTTGACATTTTCTGAGTCACCTGTTTGGTTGCGCCAATTATCATTCTTAGTTTTACCAGGCTCGTTCCTTATTTTACAAACTTCTATCTCTTTAACTTCTGCTTCTTTAATTTCTGCCACTGTTCCGTTGGAATCTAGGGAATTTATTTCTTTTATGCAAATGGCCGTGTGTTCTACTGATTTAGCTATTTCAATGGCTTCTTGAAGATTAGGTTGTTTTTGTAATAATTTCTTCTGAATTTCTTTGTTATTTGTACAACGTACCAGTTGGTCTCTGATTAAGGAATCATTCAGATCCTGGAATTCACAAAGTTTGCTAAGACCTCTAAGTGCTGCTACGTAAGTGGAAACACTTTCTTGTTTGCCTTGAGAACGACTGAAGAACTTATGTCTTTCCAGCACTATGTTTACTTTGTCACCAAAGTGGTTACGTAACTTTAACAAGGTGGATGTGTAAGTATCATCATCATCTTCCTCATCAGTATCATCCTCAGGTTCAGGTAATGTCCCAAATATTTTCCTGCCGTCCGGTCCTAAACTGTGTAAAAGAATGTGCTGTTTCCTTAAGACACTAAACTTTTCTCCCCCAATTGCTATAAGGTATGATTCAAAAATATCTTCCCATTCCTTCCATGGAACATTGGGTTCTCCAAATTCATTTAAGAACGGTGCAGGTTGGGACATACTTGCGGCAGCCATCATAACAGTAACTTATCAATGAAAAATAGTTATGCAGGAGAAGGAGAAAAATACAACAACAAGAATGTACAGTGCAGACCACAATGAAAAACTGACTACTTATATGTATGAGAATTCTTGTATGTATAAGAATGCACTATGTATAATAAAGCTCCAGAAAGAGGAAAACAGCGTTATGCTGCCAGGGAAACCTTTACAGAAGATCATCGAATTGTGCATCAAGATAACGCAGTATGCGTGTAATCATAGATGCGTTGAAATGAGATGTGTGTGTCACTGACACACAAATAGAAATGTAAGGATATTCCGTGGTGTGCGTGTCACCGTGAAATAACATGCATGCAGGTAAACTAGATGCTCTGTCCAATTGACCAATGACACGCTGAAGGGATAGACCAATACCACAATGAACAAGTGCACAAAATGCTTTACGGTGTGCGTGTCACCATGGATTGACATGCAAAGTGAAGAGGAAAATATTGCACTTAAACAATATTGAATGTTAAGGAAAAATTATCACTGGAAACCACTAAAAATTTATCACTGGAAACCACTAGATGGCACCATTGATCTGCCCTTGAAGAAAATCTATGTCGTTAAAATCCATAGTATTGGAATATCAGTCTTTTGTTTAAATCTGGTGCCATTAATTGGAAACTGCAACAGTACAAAACGTAGAAAAGACCTAGACCTTGACTAAACTGACAGTAATGGTTGACTCATAAATATGAAAGTGCCCCTTGACATTAAGGTGTGCGTGTCACCGTGGATGACACGCAAAAGGTTGTGAAAATGGAAAGGTGTGCGTGTCACCGCAAGAGCACACACAGCTAGTACAATCTGATTCCAAATTCTTCAGATTATATGAAAGTGCCCCTTGATATTAAGGTGTGCGTGTCACCGTGGATGACACGCAAATGGTTTGAAAATGGTGGAGAGGTGTGCGTGTCACCGCAAGTGCACACACTGCTTGGCACAATCTGCTTGCCAAATTCTTCCGATATTTGAAAGTGCCCTTTTGACATTAAGGTGTGCGTGTCACCGTAGATGACACGCAAATGATTGAGAAAATGGTGAAGAGGTGTGCGTGTCACCAGTAAGAGCACACACAGCTTGGCAAATTCTTCGTCAGCGCTTGACAGAAAGCCGCCCCCAGCGATGACAAGGAATAATTACTCCCAGGCACGCCGCACTTGACAATGACAGGAGGACCGCTTCGCCGAGGTCCGTCCACAGAAGATCACCACGCCTATGCGGGAAGAAGTAAGTAGCGGAAAGAGGTGGAGGCAGAGTCTGTGGAGAGGCAAGGCGCGCCCCGGCTTTCCGCGCTGGAAGTTCACCGTTGGATGCAACGTGGGGCGCAGGATATGAAAATGCCCTTGGTCGGATGGAGTGTGAGTTTTGCGAAAAATCACCTGAACACCCTCCGTAATGCGACGTCAGGGAAGGGCGAAATAATGCTGAGGTGGCAAGGGAGGAGGTGAAACACCTCAAGGTCACAAGAAAACTGCAGCCGGGAGCCAAAGAAGTTGTTCCACAGAGGAAAGAGGAACCGGGGCAGCACTGTTAATTTCCCTAGGACACAGTACCTTACAGGAGAATTGGTGGAAAAGTCATCAGAAGGGAAGGAGCCGGTGTCTTCTGTTCCCTTCCACAGATCGTCGCCAGTGATGAAAAGACGAGGCCTTAAGTAAGGTAGGAAAACTCTTTATTCCCGGTCTCCTCTGTCCACCAACAGTGCAGCAACTGTCACCACTCAACATTCTAAGGTAGCCTCCAGGGGACAGCGGAAGGTACCATGTAGGAGGAAAGGAGGGGGGCACAGCGGAGGAATGTACCAACATGAATATTACAGTAATGGGGGTGACATCAATAACAACTAAGAGTAATACAATATGTAATAAAACATGGTAATACATTGTAACAGTTCCCTTGTTAATTAAACACATATGAATATTTATTAAGCAGATAGCTATTTGACCCACTGATTGGCTGCGAGAGTCGGGATGTAGGCCTGCAATTGCAGGAGACCTTTGTTCCTGCATTCCCGAAAAGCAAGTTTTTTTTCTAAAGTATCTTGTGTTCATAAAGAGACAGGGGCTGCTTTGATTTTTTTAAAAGCATTCCATCTTGGGAAGACATTGGATGGGAGAAGGCAGTGGTCATCTCGACCAATAGCTACGCGCAGGACTGCCGACACGATTCCCAAAGGGGAAACTGTGAATCAATTACTACCCCTCCTCAAAGGGGTTGAAACTGATTAATGGTTTGTGACTGCAGTCTGATACACCTCTCTCCAAATCACATATAGGAGAGGGATTTCGAAAGGGTCGCAAACGCGTCTTTGTGAGCCTGAAAGACTTCTCTGATCTAAAAATGGGTCATAATAGCTCAGTGTATCCTTTTAAAAACATTTTAATCATACACACACAACACACGCAAACAAAATCATGGAAAACGAATTGAAAGGCAGTACGATAGGTCAAAGGGTTCAGCACCTTCTAGGGTGATCTGTCAAGTGATTAGCAACCGAGCAGAATCTACCCCTCCTTTTGCCCTAAGTTGATAAATATGCGTTATTTCGTTATGTTATAGACCTCCTATCACTCCTATAATGAGGGAGAGTTCGCAAAATGCCACTAACCGCTCACCTGAATTTGGAATGGGCAGGATTCACTTTGCAACTTGTCGTGAAAACTTGCAAATGCTGGTATGTAGGCTTGCAGGGGACAGCTGACGTCCATCCCGACATATGCAACCAGGCAGCATTGAGACTCCAGGGTTGCAATGCCAGAACAGTGTGAATGTGAACACTGGAGTGGAGATCATCTGTCTCATGCAGATCTCCATCTCAGCGTTTGCAACTTTTCACAATCAAACACAAGCTGAATCCCACCCCACAAATATTAATCAATTTTTCAGACTGCAGAATTTTGCAACCAGCCCATTTGTGCTGCGAGGGGTTTGAAAATTCCTTGCAATGGAAAGTGGGAAACTGGTACTACTGAAACACAAAATATTGAGCTGTTTTTACTGGCTGTTTTTGTGCATGTGAAGCCTGTAAAAGAGTCTCCTTGTTTGCAACTAGATGAGTCTGATGTAAAGTGTGCTCTTAACATTTTTCACTAACTTTGCATTTTCTGTGCGTTCCAACAACAATTTGCAATGTGGTTTCCAGTTGCTATAGACCAGTGGTTCTTAACCATTTGACTTCTGTGGACCCCCACTTAATCATTACAGGAATCCGAGGACCCATGCTAAATCATTATTGAAATCCAGGAACCCCAACTAAGGGCCTGATTACGATGTCAGTCGGAAAGCCTCCGACCGACAGTCGGATTCTCCTAGACCGTGCCGGAACCCATCCGCCCGACTCGGTCAGAAAAATTTCAGACCGACCTATTACGATGCTCGAGGTCCAAAGGGGAACCGTTCGGTCATTACGAATCGGTTCCAACCGCCATTCAGAGAATCCAAGTCGGTCGGAGCCGATTCATACAGCTCAATGGACAGCATTTCCGACCGACCGATTACGATGTCTGATTCCGACAGCATTGCCAACTTGGTCTGTCCGACACGAAAAGGCTGTCGGAAACTGACTTTGGGGGCCCCTAGCAGGCCCCCCTTCATCCTGGGTCTTCCGGTTTGGGGTTGAGGGGGTACCCAAGGGACCCCCCTCTAAAACCATGCACAGTGTGGCAGGCACCATGGGGTGCTCGCGACAGGGTGCAAGGTTTTCCACAGACACCCATTTTCCCCATAGGAGCCTGTGTTGTCGGTCAGAACACAGGCTCCCATTAAAGTCAATGGGAGTCCTTCTGAACGATGTTTGGAAGCATCATAATCTGTCGGGAGGAACCGCCGACCACGAGTCGGTCGGAACCAATTCCGACAAGGAGTCGGGCGGTTTAGTTTCTGACCGACATCGTAATCAGGCCCTTAGTCGTTCCTGGAAGCCAGCCTGAATAATTTAGCTTATTTGAACCTCAAAACAATACACAAAAATACAGACCTAAGCATTCATCAAACAGATACACAAATTATGAAATATTTTATTTAATTCACTAACAAATTAAAAACATTGTAATTTTAATGGGAAGGTTGTAGCTTTTCTGAATTCAACTGAGGCCACCCATCGTTCATATTAAATTGTGTTTGATACACATTCACTGCTCTCAGTAGCAATCTGAGGATACCAACTTAATTTTTAATCTCCAGTTTCAAATTCCTTTACATTTACATAACATTTTAAAATGTCAATTTTACATTTGCTTCTTTATTTATCTACATTTTATGAATCTGTTAATATTATTTAATTTTCTAAGCAGTCGTGGATCCCCTAAATAGGCATCGTGGACCCCAGGCATCGCCGGACCACAGGTTAAGAACTACTTACGGAAACAATCTGTTTAAGAATTATTCAAGGTCATCAAGGCAAGAATCTCAGCAGAACAGAGCTGGCTCTATCAGGGGGCCCACTGAAAGCCTGTGGACTTGGGCCAGAGCCCACTTTGCCAATGCCTTAAAACGTCTCTGAGACCCTTGGCAAGTAGGATAAAAACAAGGCCAAGTGAACGTAGGAGTCATCTTGAGGAAATTACCCACCCTGTATAACTCTGACTTATAGAGACATTTATAATCCTTTTCCCAACCTAGGTGGGGAACAGGTTATGTCTCCCTCTTGATATGGGTCTTGGACTGGTGTCAGATTGGCTGCAGCAGTTCATACTGATTCAGGAACTATATGAAGAGACTCTGTGTCTGCAGCCCTGAGTTATTATGGTAAAAATGTTTGCCTGGACCCTCACATCAAAACTCAGAACCGTTTGACCTATATCTCTACATGTACCTGGTTGAGAAACCTTTCATTCCCAGGACTTACTGGGAACTAGTGAAGTCAGTGGGACCCTATGGCTATATCAGTGATTGCCTCTCAGATATTTCAACTTTGACCAGCCATTCATGCAATACGGACTTCCAAGGTTTATTACCATGGGTGACACACCTAGCACGCCAAGTTCAATTCCAGCGCTACAGTTTCCCCTGTTTGAACATTTCCTTAAGAGACGAGTAGGACCTGTAGCTGGTTTTCACTTGACCTGTGTCTAGCAACCCCTGTCTAGTGACCCCTGTCTAGTAACCACCTGATCACAGATGGTTGTTTCGCTGCACGTTGCCAGTTTTACTTTGAGGTCAGTCTCTTTTTGCCATCAAATAAGCTCTTGCTCCAGTTGGTTGGGAATCCAAGTTTAGTTCTGGGTGGTGATGCTTTTGGTGATCTAAACACATTCACACATGTATCACTTTTTGAAGATTTTCAGCCACTTGGTCTCAAACCCACTGACTTGTCCCTATGTACACTTAGGTAAACTGAGAACTAGGATAGAGGGCATGTGTTTCATAGCTGACTTGAACCAATGCCAGCATTCTATCTGGCACCATTGTCCATTGATAAACAGTACGGATGTAAAAGAGGAGAAGCACAAAGGACTCCAGAAGGGACTCATTCCTACAGAATAAATTTAACACAAGCTTACATTCTATTTGTTTTTAAAGAGCTACAAGACTGTTTAGGGTCATGTTGCAGCTCCATAAGGAGATAGAACAGGGAGCTTGTTCTATCTGACCCCACTCTCCCCCTCCCCTCCCACCCCGCCAGCTAACACCATCCTCCAATCACTGACATCACCCTCCCCGGCCAGCTCTTCAACTTATGCCACCCCCAATCTCTGACTTCCAAATATTCTCTCCCCCCAATGACCCTCCCTCTTCCTGACATCCCTACTTCACTCCCCCTCGCCCATCCACACATGCACTCTAGTGGCCTACCCCCTACTACCCTCAAAAAAAATCTTAACCCCCATCCTTCCCCCTGCCCACACAACCTGAATCCCTACACCTCCACCCTGATTCCCCTATCGTGCCCCCCTGCCTCTTCTTCTCCCTCCCCTATCCCATTATCCCTCCCCCATATAACACACCACCCCTTAACCCTGGCGTGATCTCTCTCCACACTCTTCACGCCCTTTTAACTTCTACTACCACATCCCCGGAGGTCCTTAATCTCCTGTCCCTCATCACGCCACCCCTCACACCCAATAGCCTGGTCACCCCTCACTATGCCCCCAATGACCTCTCACACCCTACTCTCTACAATCCCCCTCTACAGCTAACACAGACCATTCCCTATCCCCTCCCCTCCCAAACAGTGTCCCCCCTCACTCTAATAACCCAGAGCCTACGCAACATTGAACGCGATCTCTCTAACTTGACGATTGAACTCTCTCGAATCAGAGATGATTTCTCTTTCCTCAGCTCAAGAACCCTTCCCAACCGTGCTAAGTCCCCCTACTCCCTAGTGGAGAGGTGTGGTGCAGCGGCCAGGGCAGCTGACTTCGGAGCACGGGGCTCACGGTTCGATCCCCGGTTCCGGCGGCAGCTCAGCTCAGCACCATGTGACTCTGGGCAATAGCTCACTTAATTTCCACGACGGCCCCCAGCGCCTTGAGACCCGTAAGGGTGAGTAGTTCGCGCTTTACAAATACGGATTTACATTTACTCCAGCTGAAAATACAACACTAACTCCAATCATTGGAGAACGACCCCTCTCCGCTGCCGTATGCATAGGCCTCGTCGCACCTTGAGCCTTCTCTCACCTTCTGACCTTTCTGACCTTTGCAACTCTTACCATACTAGTTCACCAATCACTAATCCGCCTCTCCCCTACTCCAACATCCCCGTCATTCTAGGAACTGACAGAACCCCCTCCTCTCCCGTCTCCCCCAGACCCCCTCCCCAACTCACCGCTATCCACTCCTGCCCACCACCCAAGAGTAACCCCAAAACCCTCGCCTGCATGCTCGTGAACTGTCGATCTGCCGTCCGACATGCCACTGAAATCTCTGAAACGATCCTTAGTGAATCCATTGACATTGCGTTCCTCACGGAAACATGGCTAAAAGACCACTCAACAAGCATACTTGATTTACTCTCCCCCCCGGATACTCTATCCTTAGGAAAGATAGACCTGACAGAGTAGGGGGAGGTTTAGCCATAATCTTCAAAAATGAACTTCAGCTCTCCCTTGTCACTAATTCTGGCCACTCCTCCTTTGAATACCTTGAAGCTGAACTAAAAGTACAAGGTTCCCTCCCAATTCGTCTACATAACATCTATCACCCTCCTGGAATCCCACAACCTTTCATTGATGAATTCTCTGACATTCTGACACAATCCTCAATTTCCAACTCTAATAATCTCTTCCTTGGTGATCTCAACCTCCACTGGAACGCTACCGATGATCCCTCAATCACCCTCCTCACTAATCTGCTTGAGATTAATGACCTCAAACAATTATGCCAGTCCCCAACCCACACCAAAAGAGCCATCCTGGACGCCATTTTTACCAATAAGGATCTGGCCTTCCTGACTAATATCATCCCCATCGACTGGTCTGACCACCACCTCATACTGTTCACCATTGTTACCTCAGCACCACCCAACCCCCAAAAATTAACAAACCACAAAAACTGACCAGAAATCTTAAACTCATCCCCCCTGGTGTTCTTGAGGCTCAACTCCAAGCTCAACTTCTCCTCACCCCGCCCTCACAAAACGCGAACGAACTTACGGAACACTTTAATAAAACTGTTACGGAAGTACTTGACCGATTGGCCCCGCCTAAACTTAAAAACCAAAGAAATATTCCCTCCAAATCGTGGTTTAGTTCAGAGCTCAATAACGAAAGACGCTCACTAAGGCTGATGTAAAGAACATGGAGACACCATCCCTCTCCCTCACATCTGGCACTCCTCAGATTAGCTAGATCCACATACAAAAAACACATTTTTAACGAGAAGGCATCCTTCTTCCGCACACAACTCGATCGGGCCAAAAACAGGCCCAGGGAGTTGTTCAATATCATTCGCAACCAAACATCCTCCGCACCTCCGAATCCAATGGCATCGATCGCTAGATGTGAAGAAATTGCCCACTTCTTCTCAGAAAAAATTGCCAAAATAGATCAATCCTTCCTCTTAACACAGATCCCAACCAACTCCCAACATACGCCTGACATGACCTCCAGAGCACATACCACATTCCCCACACCCCCTATTCTCTCCTCACTCTTACCCATACAGCACCTCACCTCAACTACTCCCCTCACTTACCTACTACACCTCCCCTAGACTACTGCCCACACTCATCCTCATCTACACCACTTGAAACTAATCACCCTAACTCACAACTAAAAAACAATGCCCCCTTACTTCACTTCCTCCCGGTAACTGAGCAGCAAGTCTTTAACATCATTGCTAAACTTAAACCGTCCTCCCATACTAAAGACCCCTCCCATCTAACCTTGTCCAAGGCCTAAAACACATCCTTACCCCATCTTGGACCACAATCATCAACACCTCCCTTGCCACAGGATGTGTCCCCATCTCCCTTCAACTTGGTCAGATCACCCCCATTGTTAAAAACCCTAATGCCGACCCCAATGATCTTAACAATCTTCGCCCCAACTCTAACCTCCCCCTTCTCTCTAAAGCCCTTGAAAAATGTGTCCTGCTCCAATTTGACAAACACATCGAAAATTTCAACTTACTCGACCCCTACAATCAGGCTTCAGGAAAGGCTGCAGCACCGAAACTGCCATGCTTAATATTGTCGATGACATCCACCACTCCCTGGATAATGGCGAGACCTGCCTTCTTATCCTCCTAGATCTCTCTGCAGCGTTTGATACTGTTAGCCACTCTGCCCTACTTAATGTGCTCAGAGATCGCTTCGGTCTCAATGGTACTGCCCACAAATGGTTCGTCTCCTATCTACAACACCGAACTCAGCAAATCAAAATCAACGACTGTCTTTCTAACCCTACTCCGGTCTCACTAGGTGTCCCACAGGTATCTATACTCTCCCCCTCTCTCTTTAACCTCTTTATGGAACCCCTCACCCACATTCTTAAACAAGCTGGAATTAACTACCACCTCTATGCCGATGACACCCAACTCTACTACAAGATCAAAACCCATGCGGACATCATACACCTTAACAACACCCTCACTGAGATCCAATCCTGGTTCCAATTAAATCATCTCAAACTCAACCCCACAAAAACTGAAATCATTCTCTTCTCCCCCAAAAATAACCCTCTCCCCATTCTATCCTGGATCGCCAACCTCAATGCCCTCAACTGCTCACTCTCCCTGTCCAACTCAGTTAAATCTCTTGGTATCTCCATTGACAATAGCCTAAATCTCAATGTCCACATCAAAAACTCGGCGAAAGGAGCCCTCTTCACTCTCCGTCATCTCAAGAAAATAAAACCCTTTATTCCAATTGATGACTTTAAATTAGTAGTCCAGTCACTTGTCCTTTCGCGAATTGATTACGGTAACGCCATCCTCACTGGAATCCCCAAGGTCCACCTAGCTCCACTCAAATCTGTACTCAACCTTGCAGCAAGACTCATCACCGACTGCAAACGTTTCGACCACATCTCCCCTGCCCTCAGAACTCTCAAATGGCTCCCCATCGAAGGCAGATCCGCATACAAAACAGCGTGCATTGCACACAAAGTCCTCTATCAAAACACACCACCATACCTCGCCAATAAACTCTGCAAAGCGGGCAGCTCACGACCTCTGAGAAGCACCAACGCTCTCCTCCTAGTCCCACCCCTGCTAAATAAGAAATCCACACAATCCCGCTCCTTCTCCGGAAATGCCCCTAACATCTGGAATGCCCTCCCCAAAGACCTACGATGTAACCCTTCTTACGTCAGCTTCAAAAGAGACCTCAAAATGCACCTCCTGAATAAATACTGGGGGTCTTAATCCCGCGCCCTGCACCTGATCTCCAATTTCCCTGTCATATATGTATATAGCTATTGTAATACTTATCTGTTTATTATATGTGTAATTTCATGCCGTTTCTCCTCTGTTTTATGTTGATATTCTATGCTGTTGATATATTGTTTTTGCCTTGTTGCTGTAATATTCCGTTTTAACCGTTACTATCTTCTCACCAATGCAAAGCGCTCTGATATCTCTGGGTCTAGCCAGCGCTATATAAAACCTATAAAATAAAATAAATAAATAAATAAGCTTCTTACTCATCACTTTGACTTACATTCTTGACCTACTTGTAGATACATACCTATTCTTTTTAAAATCAATAGCTCTGATTTCACATTGAGGTTACTGTATGTGTTTACTGGGTCATACTATGTCTAACTTCCGAACCTACTACCACCTATGAGAGTACGCCGTGATTGCTCAACATTGCTATTTCTAGAAAGTCAACAGTACAAATGAATTATCTTAGTTATTCGAAAGAAGTGCAATAGTGCCTGGTGCCCTGAGACACCAGGGACATATGACAGTACCCAGCACTGATATGCCCCATATCGACTGGCTGAAACCAGACCATGAGAAAAAGCCCCACTAAGGCCTAACAATGTGTGCAATCTATACCCATATACAACATTGGAAGGATGGGTTTGACTAGATAATTTGCCAGATTCTCACAAAAGGCTCTGAGCCAGCGTGTGGGACCACATGGAATATGGGGAAATGAACAGTCCTTGCAATAGGCATTGCTGTTGCTTCATGTGACTGGAACCTCGAGAACTGCAAGCTCACTGAATGGAAAGTTTTTAATGGCTATAAATGTCACCAGGGTGTTAAGGCTAGCAATCATGTCTTCTTGAATGGCAGGGTGGTGAAACACACTCATGCCCACTTTAAGTCACTGGGAAAACAATTATTAAACAAAGACAAAATGGCCAGGGTTTTTAAAATGAATGGGTTGCACTGCTGAAGGAATGCCACATATTTATTAACCACATCCTCCGCTGTTCGCTGTTGCCCACAGTAATTCAATAATTAGCTTGAGTATGTGTAGAGGTGATATTCTGCAAATGTTTAATTTATAACAGTATTTTGCTAAAGACAATCTTTTCAAAAGTTAAATGACTACTGGTGAAATATATTTAATAGGCTATCGCAAAGAATCAGGTTTCAAGGTGCTATCTTTCAGTTGATGGTGCAGGCACAAAGAAAATGTGCTATAGATTTGCATGCGATACAAAAGGGGGTGATGGACGGAACATTTGAGCCAATCAAACACTCACCCCCAGTCAACTGATCTGGGTTTAATCCATCATCATTCTTTAGCTCACTCCACCACCCCAGTTCAGACATGGCCATATGCAAATCAGTCTGACCCTGTGCCTCATGGGAACAGTCCAGCCCGAACTGCCAAACCATGTCTTCCCTGGACCGGAAACAAACATCCTAGGACCGGTTTCTGGCATTTCAGCCGTCATCAGCCAGGCTTGCTTGAATCCAGTGGCAAAGTGAGCAAGGGACCCACGTCTGGGCATACCCCCGCCAACTTAGGGCGACCAAAGCGATACAAAAGGGGATGATGGACGGAACGTTTGAGCCAATCAAACACTCACCCTCAGTCAACTGATCTGGGTTTAATCCATCATCATTCTTTAGCTCACTCCACCACCCCAGTTCAGACATGGCCATATGCAAATCAGTCTGACCCTGTGCCTCATGGGAACAGTCCAGCCCGAACTGCCAAACCATGTCTTCCCTGGACCGGAAACAAACATCCTAGGACCGGTTTCTGGCATTTCAGCCGTCATCAGCCAGGCTTGCTTGAATCCAGTGGCAAAGTGAGCAAGGGACCCACGTCTGGGCATACCCCCGCCAACTTAGGGCGACCAAAGCGATACAAAGGGGATGATGGACGGAACGTTTGAGCCAATCAAACACTCACCCCCAGTCAACTGATCTGGGTTTAATCCATCATCATTCTTTAGCTCACTCCACCACCCCAGTTCAGACATGGCCATATGCAAATCAGTCTGACCCTGTGCCTCATGGGAACAGTCCAGCCCGAACTGCCAAACCATGTCTTCCCTGGACCGGAAACAAGCATCCTAGGACCGGTTTCTGGCATTTCAGCCGTCATCAGCCAGGCTTGCTTGAATCCAGTGGCAAAGTGAGCAAGGGACCCACGTCTGGGCATACCCCCGCCAACTTAGGGCGACCAAGCGATACAAAAGGGGATGATGGACGGAACGCTTGAGCCAATCAAACACTCACCCCCAGTCAACTGATCTGGGTTTAATCCATCATCATTCTTTAGCTCACTCCACCACCCCAGTTCAGACATGGCCATATGCAAATCAGTCTGACCCTGTGCCTCATGGGAACAGTCCAGCCCGAACTGCCAAACCATGTCTTCCCTGGACCGGAAACAAGCATCCTAGGACCGGTTTCTGGCATTTCAGCCGTCATCAGCCAGGCTTGCTTGAATCCAGTGGCAAAGTGAGCAAGGGACCCACGTCTGGGCATACCCCCGCCAACTTAGGGCGACCAAAGCGATACAAAGGGGATGATGGACGGAACGTTTGAGCCAATCAAACACTCACCCCAGTCAACTGATCTGGGTTTAATCCATCATCATTCTTTAGCTCACTCCACCACCCCAGTTCAGACATGGCCATATGCAAATCAGTCTGACCCTGTGCCTCATGGGAACAGTCCAGCCCGAACTGCCAAACCATGTCTTCCCTGGACCGGAAACAAGCATCCTAGGACCGGTTTCTGGCATTTCAGCCGTCATCAGCCAGGCTTGCTTGAATCCAGTGGCAAAGTGAGCAAGGGACCCACGTCTGGGCATACCCCCGCCAACTTAGGGCGACCAAAGCGATACAAAAGGGGGGGTCCATCATCCCCTTTTGTATCGCTTTGTTCGCCCTAAGTGACTGCTGGAATGCCAGAAACCGGTCCTAGGATGCTTGTTTCCGGTCTGAGGCACAGAGTCAGACTGATTTGCATATGGCCATGTCTGAACTGGGGTGGTGGAGTGAGCTAAAGAATGATGATGGATTAAACCCAGATCAGTTGACTGGGGGTGAGTGTTTGATTGGCTCAAACGTTCCGTCCATCATCCCCTTTTGTATCGCTTTGTTCGCCTCTAAGTTGGCGGGGTATGCCCAGACGTGGGTCCCTTGCTCACTTTGCCACTGGATTCAAGCAAGCCTGGCTGATGACGGCTGGAATGCCAGAAACCGGTCCTAGGATGCTTGTTTCCGGTCCAGGGAAGACATGGCTTGGCAGTTCGGGCTGGACTGTTCCCATGAGGCACAGAGTCAGACTGATTTGCATATGGCCATGTCTGAACTGGGGTGGTGGAGTGAGCTAAAGAATGATGATGGATTAAACCCAGATCAGTTGACTGGGGGCGAGTGCTTGATTGGCTCAAACGTTCCGTCCATCATCCCCTTTGTATCGCTTTGTTCGCCCTAAGTTGGCGGGGGTATGCCCAGACGTGGGTCCCTTGCTCACTTTGCCACTGGATTCAAGCAAGCCTGGCTGATGACGGCTGGAATGCCAGAAACCGGTCCTAGGATGCTTGTTTCCGGTCCAGGGAAGACATGGCTTGGCAGTTCGGGCTGGACTGTTCCCATGAGGCACAGAGTCAGACTGATTTGCATATGGCCATGTCTGAACTGGGGTGGTGGAGTGAGCTAAAGAATGATGATGGATTAAACCCAGATCAGTTGACTGGGGGTGAGTGTTTGATTGGCTCAAACGCTCCGTCCATCATCCCCTTTGTATCGCTTTGTTCGCCCTAAGTTGGCGGGGTATGCCCAGACGTGGGTCCCTTGCTCACTTTGCCACTGGATTCAAGCAAGCCTGGCTGATGACGGCTGGAATGCCAGAAACCGGTCCTAGGATGCTTGTTTCCGGTCCAGGGAAGACATGGCTTGGCAGTTCGGGCTGGACTGTTCCCATGAGGCACAGAGTCAGACTGATTTGCATATGGCCATGTCTGAACTGGGGTGGTGGAGTGAGCTAAAGAATGATGATGGATTAAACCCAGATCAGTTGACTGGGGTGAGTGTTTGATTGGCTCAAACGTTCCGTCCATCATCCCCTTTTGTATAGATTTGCATGCAGTAGATCATTTTTCACGTCATTCCACCACTATTACTGGATTTCTGCATCTCACAGATGCAGCCATCCGTCTCTCCCCGAGGCTTGCAATGAGTTAGGGACTGAAATGGCAACACGCCTTCTCTGGCCTCTAATGGAGTTTTGTGTCTGTAATGGAGACACTCCTTCTCCTATCAATCTTCTAAGGTCTTGGTATTTTCCAATAAGGTGCACAGTAAAGGGAATGAGAATGATTAACAAAACAACCATCAGAGAGCACCATACGTCTAAATACAGATTACCAAGACTAAAGATTTGTTAGCTCAGGCCATTACCATACAATGTCACGAATACAATAGAATAGCAGTCATCAAAAAGTTCAAAAACATGCAAATGCTGATTTTGAAGGGCTGATTTTCAAAGTTCATGACTGAGGAGCAGTGAATTCTTTTTGTGGCAGATCCTGCTCTTTAACTATTGAGTAGTTGGGTTCTGGTTATGTAGATTTTTCCCAACTTTACAAATTCTCGAACATTGCAGGAGTGAGGCTATAAGGGTGGGCTGAGCTGAGAAACCCCCATAGGAAGTTAGGGGTGTTCTTTTTTTATAATTATTTTTATTGGGTTTTCACAGACTGACTGCTCATTAAAAGTGTGACATAATCCGGCATTACATACATCTAGGTACAATCTGAGGTATTCTTCTTGCCAATCACCAAACATTGCCTACACCAGGAGGACATGTATCTCAGGAATGCACAGAGTTCCACCAAATCCCCCATATTTTCTCATGCTTGTCACATACTCCCCGTGCCTTATAGACCAAGTCCTCTGCCTTAGCACAGATATCCATGCCTCTCGTCCATTCCTTCAAGGTGGGGGCCTCTGTATCACTCCAATGTTGTACCACTCCCCAAGCTTTATAGACCAACTCCTTTACCTTACAGCAGAAATCCATGTGGCTCGTCCAATCCTTCACCGTGGTGTCTCCGTATCTCTCCAATGTTGTGCCTCTTTCTGAGCTTTATAGACCAACTCGTCTGCCTTACCTTAAAAACCATGCCTCTCGTCCATTCCTTCACTGTGGGGGCCTCTGTAGCTCGCCAAAGTCTCTCTTGGCCACCCTGACTCCAATGGCCACGAACAGTCGGGTGCAGAGAGGACTCCCCCATTCCTCCATCAAGCCCAATATCGCCAATCGGGGATCGACCAGAACCACCCTGCCAATCTCCTCCCTCGGTGTGGAACATATTGATTTCCAGTATTGCTTTATGATTAAACACGACAGAATCACATGAAAGAAATCTTCTTCTGCCTCCTGACATCTAGTGCAACTCAGGGTTTCTTATCTCCCCATTTGCCAGAGACATGTTTTTGAGCACTGTAACAACTGTGTAATTATATTAAACTGGATGAGGCGCAGCCTCAAGGACACCACCATGGGGCAATTTAGGGGTGTTCTGTCAGAGCTCAATAAGATTTCGTCTAGAACCATGCAGACCCTTCATATCTTGGTTAGGCCATTTCCTCTGAAAAGCCTTCCACCAACAGTGAAATAGAAAGGAAAAAGAAACAATAAAAGTTAGATGGTCAAAGTGTTCATGGCATACTGAATCAGACTGCAGACTTGGTCTGGGTTTCAGATGGCTGAGTCCAAACTGCAAGCACTAGGGACCTTATATGGGCAGCGATAGGAGATGCAGAGCCTTGGGAAAGTGATATAGGTGCCTCCAGCTCACAGAATCTCTTCCCATAGCCTCCCTTGACTCTCTATCACCCTCCACGGTATTATTATTCACTCAGGGTGATGGCAATAGGACACCCCTACTCCCAGATGCAGACGTTGTGTAAGATACACGTAGTTGTGATCAAATATCAGCCAGCATTTCAAGAGGATAATATACAGGTTGAATATGTGCATATAAGGTATGGTGGTATTCAGGACCCCTCAGCATCCATTCCCCACCATGAATATTCCCTGGTAAAGGGGCGGAGGGCTGGCATGGCAAGAATGGTGGACGTGGCTGACACGGAAGCCACAAGAGAAGCAAGAGGTTGTGGCATGATTTATGCACACAGACAGAACTCTGCTTTTCCATTCTTCTGCCAATCAGGTATCTGGGTAGTTTCGCCCCAGCAATTTTAGAGAGTTAGAGGGGCCCGATGACCCAGCACGCATAATTAACCCAGCAGTTCATCATTCCCTTCCAGGCCGGTTACACCTTTGGATGCTCAGGTTCTGGCATCATATTCCAGGTGCAGTCCTATTTTCTATAATATGTGCAATCACAACAATGTATATAGCTCATATGTCAGATAAAGTTTCCTATGTTAGACAGAGCCTCACAAGTCCATAAGCTAGGTGTATTCGTTTATGTAATGGTGCAACTCTTAGCCTCATAGACCCAGTTATTGAAAGTTTATGGATATCACAGATGGATATGTTCTATACACTTACTATATAGCTGAATGGCTGTAGCCCTGCTCCACCTCAGAGAATAGCTGGAAGGCAATTGAGATGTATCGTCCTCTGTTGAGAGATAAAGTGAGAGTGATGCATGTACACATTGACAAGCGTCTAGCACATGTCTAGGTCTCTGGGCCTGTCAGTAACGTGGGCTCCACGGATTGATATGTCCTAGTTAGTGTGTGCATTTTCTCCCGATGGGTGGAAGCCTGCCCAACACGGAGAAATGACAGTTTCACTGTAGCAAAATTATTGTTGCATGAGTTAATATGTAGGTAGGGGCTACTGGCTCCTCTGGAATCAGATTGAGGAACTTATTTCAATAATGAGATAATGAAGATTACTTGTACAGCATTACAGATTAAGCAGAGACTACATTGTAGTTACCGGCCAAAGGCGTCTGGGCTGGTGGAGCAGCTCAATGGCACCATAAAATCCCAATTAGTAAAAGTCTGTGCAATTAAATGGCCTGATGCTTTGCCATTGGTGTTGATGAGTCTTTGAAATATTCCTGATAAAAGGACTGGGTTATCCCCCCACGAGATCCTAATGAGTAATGAACTGAGACTGCCTGCTGTGCCTGCAAATGCACTTTTGAATATAACAGATGACATGATACTCGAATACTGCAAAGGATTGGCTGATGTGGTGTATTCTATTTCTCATCAGGTTGAAGCTGCCACTTTATTCAACATAAGGAGCAGTGCCACAACCTCAGTCCAGGCGACTGGGTAGTGGTGAAGAAGCACGTCAGGAAGTCTTGCTTGGAACCGAAATGGAAGGCCCCTACCAGATCATCTTAACGACAAACACTGCTGTTAAGTGTGGTGGATTACCAAACTGGATGCATGCATCGCACAACAGGAGGGTAAGAAATCCATATGAAGAAATAGTGTTCTATGAGCCAGAATGAAGAGCACTAGTGACAGAACCGTCACAACAGCCACGAGCTGTACTGGCACAAGAAGTGATCCAGCAAGAAAGACAACAGCAGAGAGAAGAAAGGGGTGAAGAATGACAAGCAGTCACACAAAGTGGCATCGAGGTTTCTGACGAAGAAGAAGATACAGGAGCTCAGCCTGAAATAACAGATGAAACAGCACCAGAGCAACAAGACGATCCGGGTGAAGGAAAAATCACTAGAACAAGAAGAGTCACCCGCAGTGCTGAATGACTGAGAAATAATTGTCAATGGAAACTGAGATCAAGTATGTCAGTGGACCGAATACCACAGTCCATTACTGGGGAGACAGAGTCAAGTGGTATAAGTGGCACCGAAGAAGATCAGCAGGCACCAAGGAGGTCGAAAAGAGCACAAGTGCCTTATTGACAGTATTCTGCACCAGAATGGACATATTACATAAATCAAGTATTAAACACACCCATATCAGATTTAGGTGCTCCGAATTCAGAACTGTATGAGCCCTCATGACATCATAACTGAGCAACATTGGAGAAAGCTGTTGAAAAAGATTTCTGAACAAAAACAAGGAAGTTGAGAGACATTGTTACAGTGAAAAAGTTCTATAAAAGACTGAAATAACATAATTTTAAGAAGATTTACCTGGGCCCTAGGTTGCAGAAGAAGAGTAAGGATAGCATTTAGAAGAAGAAGGAGCAATGCTAAGGATGAATATACAAAGATTTGTGTAAACATAGAATTAATGAAAACTACTTGCTTAAAGAGTGTTTTGAAAATAACTACTAAAGAAACTTTTTGAAAAAACCTAAATTGAATTACTGAATTATTGCTGTTGTGTTTTGCTTAAGCGATCTGACTACAGACAAACATGTGTTGCTTAAATAGAAATAGATGCAAGATTATTATTGGTATTACCTTTCTAATGGTAGTGTTGGTAATCATAGGAGTAATTGTAGGGTATTATTTTACACCAGATCAGGAGATTAGGTCGACATTTGCTCCTGAGGCAGCTATGCATGCAATAGATGAGACAAAGTTAAAAGCATCATTCATGAATTGCAAAGCAGAAGATTATTTTACAAATGTTTATTATAGATTAGTTCAAGAATACACACATGCCATAAACATGAGGGATTGCTACGTCTGCACACATTTTCCTTCATTAGCTGCGGTATAGGTGACTTACGATCACCTTCCTTTATCATACGCAATATCATGTAGTATTTTGCTTTCATTAGTATATCGACAAGAACACTTTGAATACTTTTACTCAAACTATGATCAAATCCTTTCAAATGTGCCATTACAGAAAAATATGAATTTACACCTCAAGCAAAATACATGGACACAGCTTGGTATTATTTTATGCCATCTATACCTATAGATACATTTAAGGCTTACAAAAACAATCTAACCTGATTAATGAGACCTTTAGAGAAAGTATTTATCAGGACACTGGAGGGAAGAAACAAAAACATGACACATAGTAAAAACAGATAGGAAGATGTCTTGAAAAACATTTGGAAGAAAGATGAAGACAAGTTCAAAAAGAAATTGGTTTACACTAGACTGAAATTAGACAGGAGACCAAAAGGGAAAATTTGTGTTTATAGGAGAAGAACCCAAAGCAGAAAAAGACATGTGGGAATTAGTAGTCATGAACACACTTTTGAACTTATGGGAGGCAAATGGCAAATGTTACAAGGTGAAGAGACAATTATCCCTGGAGTTTATCTTGTTTGTGGACAGGATGCTTATTTCCAGCTACCATCAGATTTGGAGGAAATCTGTTATTAAGCAGTATTATTCCCGAAGATGTACCATTTATATAGTATAGACGCTTTGATATTTACAGCTCCACACAGACACACCCATAGTACACATGATGGGTCACAATTGGTTGGGGACAGTTTTAGAGCTATAATTCCACCAGTAGGCGTTGTTTTAAATGATGAGAAAATTAGAAAGTTTTCTACAATTGTACACAAGTTGGCAACCAGTACATCTGGAGCTTTATTCGTTTTAAATACAGAATTAGTGGCAATTAGATCAATGGTTTTGCAAAACCGATTATCTTTAGACATTTTACTTGCAGAGAAAGGCAGAGTATGCAAGATGCTACAATTTCAGCATTGCTGCTCTTATATTCCAGATGAAAGTAAGAAAATTTGAAAATTTGCAAAGAACATTTCTGACCTGAAACCTGAAATAGAACTATTAGAGACACCCAGTGTTTGAGAAAACTTTGGAAAGGGAATTTTGACAATTACATCCTGGATTGCTATCACTGGAAGAGGAATCCTGAAGGCTATATTTACGCCAATACTAATAGTAGACTGTTGCTTATTGCTTATATTTGTTCTTTCTAAAGGCTGTAGATATAGCATTAGTAGAAGAAAAAGCAGAGCAATCAGAAAAAGAATAGAAAGGGAACTAGAATTACATGAATGCATCAATCAAGATTATAAAAAGACCAAACAATATGAAAGTTTGAAAAGAAAGAGAAAGGACTCAACTGTCGATGAGAGCGGTCTCTGAAACTATTCACCGGTGTAAGAAGTTGTAATGGTTAAATCCAATAGAGGGGGTATTTGGTAGGGCATTTAAAAAAATGCAATAATATAGATTATAATAAACATGTAGTATTAAAGTGCAAGCTTAAAAGAGAGAAAAACACATCTGTCACATTTACACATACTAGGCCTCAAATGGCTAAAGTAGTGTTGTTGAAAAGTCTTGTTGACTTAGAAATTGCTTGAGCACATAAAAAATTATTTTCCAAACGTGAAATGACAACACGAAATTGAAGATATAACAGAAACGCTTAACTCTTGACCCTTACATAGAAATGCTTTTTCATAATGAAGTTAATAATTATAAGCTTTTACATGTTCCTGCAGAATGTTTCTATTCAAACATAGCTTAATGTTGCAGATTATTAAAATTAAATTTTGTTAAATGGGAAACTGTGCAACTATATATGTAGAATCAGCACATAATTTAGATTTTGACCTCTTCAACTAACTTGTACTTCCTTTTCAGAATATGGGATTGTAAAAATGTTGACCTTTTATTAAAGAGATGTTTCAAACTTTTACATAAATCTATTGTTCAGCCTCTAGTTTAGAAAGATTAAAAGGATACCAGTATACATGGGAAAGGATCTGATAATCAGAAGGCTGAAGATTGTTTAACATTTGTGAAACAAATGTAACTAACAAATTTCCTAGACTATTGTTCTCTTGATGATATGATGGGGAGTAATCTGGTTCCCAGGAAAACATGAGGTGCTTACTGGATGGAAGAAGACGAGAGAAGCAACTGTTGCAGACTTTCCTAAAAGTTTCATTTATATGTGTGTGTTCTTAGACTAGACAGGAAGACTTCTCACTCTTTTTGCCCAGACGCCCTTTTTGCCATTCGCTATTGCTACTTCCATTACACCAGACCCTATGCTATGTTGCTCTGAGACTCTATTCTTGAACCTTTCTTTAAGGGACGTTCTGCTTGAGATATTGATTATTTGAATTTATTTCTGCTGAAGCTTTATACTTGCTCTCACTCTCTCTCTCTCCAAATAAGAGCTCTTCATGAGTTCGGGCTGACACCTTACCCCATTCTTAGAATAGGAATTCTTTCCTTTATGGAACATGCTTATTGCTTTTATTGATTTGTGCATTTATTTGATATTAACAATATCTATATTTTTATTGATGATTTTGACTACTGACTTCATAAAGATCAGATACTAAAACCCTTGAAATGTAATAAAGCCTTTGAAACTTTCCTAACTATGTTCATGAACTCACACCAATGTTGATTGTTGATCTTTGATTGCTTGAGAAATGGATGTTTTGATTTTCCCTTCTCACTACAACAGACAAGATCCATCGGCCTGGCCAAGCGAAGATTAGCTCTGATGATCGTAAACTAGAACTTTATCTTAACCTGGTTCTCGCTTCAGCACTTTGGCTATGCCTCAGAGTAAGTTGACCCGGGCCCCACTCATACGAATAGCGCTAAAACTGAGAGTAAGAGTCCCATGAATAGAAAGTATGCAAGTGAAAAAACAGCATAAGAGCAGTTCTCCTACTGTGCTTCCTTCTGTGAATGTGAGTATACTCATTAAGGTGAGAAACATGGAAAAAGAATCACTTGCAATTCTTTAACCAATCAATATCTACTAAAACATATTTAATAAATGGAAAACAAACTCTTAATAATGCATTCACAAACCTGCACCGATATACTACTTAAAATTAAATATCAGAGTCCGATTCTTGAAACATACCTAATAACTGTAACTATATTGCTTAAACAATATGTACACTAATCCATGCACTAGAATGCCCAAAGCAGGGAAGTAATTTGGGTTACAGTTATTTAAAGTTCAGATAAATGCTCAAGTTCATTTGTTCATTCATTAGGGAACACGCTATCCTTTCTGGTGCGGGCTTCATATAAAGCCTGAGTCAAACACGTTTCTGAGCAGCTTAGTAAACAACTCAGATGACTACTTTGATCTTTCAATATTGGTGAGACTTTCTTTGAGTAAATCAGATGAAACTCAGTTCCAGACTGTTTGTACACAGTGTAGATATTTATAAATCATATGACAAGCTGCAGCTCAGCCATGTTGTCAGTTCTCATTATGGAGCTTTCAGAAATGGATTCTCATAAAATAAGTACTTTCTTGATTTCTGGCTTAGATATGTCTTTAACAATGTACACAAGCAATGACTTTTCCCATCTTGCTTCAGGTTCCAATGACAGTTCTTTAACATAAGGACTTTGGTGCTGAACAAATCCTTTCAAAGTCAGTTTCGGCATCTTCTGATCACAGGAACGCTATTTTCTGATGGCCTTGGGCAGAGTGAACAATTACTTATTGTTTCTCCCCCAACAGATTTCTCCCTCTCTACGGAATTTTCTTCGACAAGAGTCCACTATCTGCCACCTCCAACCATCCCCGGCTCTCCTCTGCTTTCCACAGTCCTCTCTCTCAAACCGTGCCTACAAACGATTTCATTTGGAATCTTCATAAATTTCAATGTCGACTCAATTTCACTAGTCATGAAAATACTACTAGCCCCATTTGGATGAATGTATTGCAGCCTAGACCATGTGAAATGAATCTTGGTGTCAAGTACCAACACCAGAACTGCAGTTTCCACAGGAGCAGATGCTAATTTCCTCAATCCCCAACACCGCTACAGCGAACTTCAATGCTCACTGGCAGCAGCTAGGGGGAAAGGGGATTGGGAAGAGAAAGAGAGACTGCCACTGCTTCACTTCTTCTGGACTGGACTCAAGCAATTCTTCTTGTTGACTCCTGTTACAAATAACACCATGTAAACACTAAAACAGTACTCTACCACCCTCCGTTAACTTCTTCCTCTAGGTTACCTGTCATTCCACAGTGGTTTGCTGCTCTCTATGTTAGTGTAGATCTATGTGTCTCGATCTGTCACTATTCTGTTCTGGTAAGGTGTATGTAATCTTGTAGACTCCTGAAACAAAAAACACATGTAACTCTCTCTGTCACTTCTCTAATCTCTATCTTCCCAGCATTACTCTTAATTACCTGTTTTACACCTGTTACCACTCTATTTCTAAGTCCTCAATTATACTTTTCAATATTTATACTGCTGACTGGACGAGGATGAAATTAAATCAGAAATAAGATCTTCTTCTTGTCTTTCAGCAATTAAATGGAGGCTAAAGTTGGTAAGTACAATTATATATATATAATTATATCTACTTGACCATTCCTTGGTGAGTGAACGCCTCAAGCACGATTCAATATGTAATTGTGTGATTCCAGGAAAGTTACGTGTAATGCGATGTCAGTTCTCAGAAGAGAGATTCCTGCTACTTTGTATCTTCGCACATATCTCTTCTGTAAATATTTTAAAGTCTCTACAAGTTCTCACTAAAAGCGCTGAGAGAAACTAGTTTGTCTGTAACTTCAAACCACGTCTTCTATTTGTTCTCCAAAAGCTTCAAGTCTACAATATTTTCTGGTCAACCACTACTGACCCAAAAACGATTCAGAAACAAAGGCTGGAGCGGGTAATACTTTTTACCCAATACTTCAAGAATATATATATTGGAGAACGAGACTCTCTCACCAAATGTCCGCCAAGAATCTCCAAATGACACTCAGCTCTTGCTCTGAGACTTCTTCTTCAAGATTCTGGGATTTTCGAGGGAAAGGCAATAGCTCACTGAGATCGCTGCCTATCCTCGAGTTTAGTCAGTTGAAGTGCGCAACAAATTCCAAGAGCGAGCGCTACCACAGCTGTGGGTGCTCGCGTGCAGAAACGCTAGACCGGCAATTAACATCGCGATCGCGGGCGGCCATCTTGGAATTCCGCGACCGCGAGTGTAACACGAATTGCAGCCAAAGCGATACTAGCGTCAAGGATATAGCTCTGCGGAGTCTTGAATAGAGGGGACAGTGACTCTTGTAACTAGCTTGGCGATTTTTGGGGGAAATTAGAATTCTAGTCTGACCACTCCTGACAGTACCTCCCACCATGCCCCCTTCACACCCTCCTTTGGCTTATTAGGATGAGTCCTATGAAATTCTCTAACCAATTTAGGAGCATGCAGATTGATCTTAGGTTCCCAGGTTCTCTCCTCGGGGCCATAACCTTTCCAATCCACCAGATAATACAACTCTCCTCTTTTAATCTTGGAATCTAAAATTCTTTTAACCTCAAACTCCTCATCAGACTGAACTTGAACCGAAGCTGGTGGACCTCTAGCTCTCAATTTAGGGGGACTCCTTTTCAGCAAAGAAACATGAAAGACTGGATGTATTCTTAGCTTAGTTGGAAGACGAATCTTAACACTTATGGGATTCACCATTCTCTCTACCAGAAAAGGACCCACAAATCGAGGTTGGAATTTTCAATTCCCTTTTTGGCGCATATTTCGAGTCGAAATCCACACCTTGTCACCTGATTCATAAATTGGATTAGCTCATCTCTTTTTGTCTGCTTGCTTCTTGTAAGAACTCTTAGCCTTGATCAAATTGTTGGTGGCTACCTGATAAGCCCTTTGTAAATCTTGAACCACTGTTTCTACTGCCGGGACCTCACTCTCTTGTTTCCCCACAAATGTGTTCGGATGTCTCCCAGAATTTAAATAAAAAGGAGAAAACCCAGTGGAGGAATGCTCAGCGTTGTTATAAGCAAATTCGGCTGCCCAAATTAGACTTGGCCATTCACCCTCATGGTCCATCAAGAACAAGCGTAAGTATTGCTCCAGCTCTTGATTTACTCTCTCGGTTTGTCCATCAGTCTCAGGATGGAAACTAGTAGACAAACGAGAATCAACTTCCAGTCTTTTAAGGAAAGCCCTCCAAAAATGGGAGACGAACTGAGGACCCCGGTCAGAAATGACCACCTTTGGCATACCATGAGCCCTGACTACATGTAACGTGAACAAGGTGGATAATTGAGTAGTATTAGGGATTGATTTCAAGGGGACAAAATGACCCATCTTAGTGAAATGATCTACCACCACCCAAATTGTGGAGTAACCCTGACTAGAGGGGAGATCTACAATGAAGTCCATGGAAATGTTATGCCACGGATAAGGAGCTGGGGGCAAAGGTTGCAATAACCCTTGCGGAGCCGACCTAGAAGATTTCCCTTTAATGCACTGCTCACAGGATGCCACATATTGTCTCACCTGAGCTTCCATGGCGGGCCACCAAAATTCTCGTTGAATTAACTCCAGCGTCTTCTTAACTCCTTTGTGACCTGCCAGCAATTCATCATGAAAGTGTCGAATCACCTCCGTACGGAGCTCATCATTTGGAACAAATAGATTCCCATGGTAATATGGCTTTCCGTCCTTGATCTTTCTTCCAGTTCCTTCTTTAACCCATGAACTCAAGTCTTCCTTGGAAAGGGAATTCTTTAACTTGTTTTCAAAATCTGGATAAAGAATGGCTCCAATTATCTTCTCTTGAGGAATAATCAACCCCTTCTCGGTCTTTCTTTCATCTTCTCCGGTGTCAAGACGAGACAAGGCGTCAGCCTTGCCATTTGCAGAACCAGGCTTGTAAGTCAACACAAAATTATAATCTGCAAAAAACAAGGACCATCTCAATTGTCTGGGGGTGAGTGTTCGAGCAGATTTAAAAAATTGAAGATTCCAATGATCAGTAAAGACAGTCACTTCATGCTTTACCCCTAACAGATAGTGTTGCCACTCTTGAAATGCGTCCTTTACTGCCAGCAGCTCCTTATCTGTAATGGAATAGTTAATTTCGGCTGCAGTTAATTTTCGTGGTCTATAAGCTACTGGATGAAGTTGACCGGTGCTTTTGTGTCTTTGAGACAGTATTCCTCCTATGGCCAAATTTGACGCATCAGCTTCTACATAGAAGGGCTCTTCAGGATTTGGATGCTGAAGTACAGGGGCATTGATAAAGATCTTCTTGAGTCCCACAAAAGCTTCCTCAGTTTCTGCATTCCACTCAAATTTGGTCTCTTTCTTCAATAAACGAGTAAGCGGGCAAACCTTTTCAGAGAACTTGGGAATGAAGCGCCTGTAAAAATTGGCAAAGCCAATGAAACTCTGCACCTCCTTTGCATTCTGCGGGAAGGCCAATCTTTAATTGCCTTTACCTTTGCCTCATCCATGGAAACACCTTCTGGTGACAAAACGAAACCCAAGAACTCCACTTGGGTGGCATGGAACACGCATTTCTCCAACTTAACAAAAAGTTGATTTTCCAATAACCTGCTCAAGATAGCACGTACATGCTGAATATGTTCCTTCATGTTAGCCGAAAAGATGAGAATATCATCAATGTACACAACTGCGAAACGATCCAGAAACTCCCTCAACACATCATTGACAAAGTGCTGGAAGGCCGCTGGAGCATTGCACAGGCCAAAAGGCATGACTTGGTACTCAAACAAACCCAGCCGGGTTCGGAATGCTGTCTTCCATTCATCTCCCTCCACCATGCGCACTAAATGGTATGCCCCTCTTAGATCCAATTTTGTATACACTCTTGCCTCTTTTACCTGATCCAGAAGTTCAGAAATTAGGGGCAATGGGTATCGATTCTTCTTTGTGACTAGATTTAAAGCTCGATAGTCTATACACGTCCTAAGTTTGCCATCCTTCTTAGGAATAAAGAAGAGTGGAGATGAGACAGGAGACTGGGATGGACGGATAAATCCGTTGGCCAAATATTGATCCACATACTCCTTTAAATGCTGATTTTCTGCTTCAGACAGTGCATAGATCCTGCTGCAGGGCAACAAAGCTCCTGGCTCCAACTCGATTCGGAAATCATACTCCCGAAGCGGAGGTAGTTTCTTTGCTTCCCGTTCATCGAAAACTGAGGCCAAGTCTTGGTATTCTTGCGGAATTTCTTGAACTTCCAAAGCACAGATTGACTGAGTCTGACTGGCCAAACTCATAGATGGTGATATCAGATGATTCTCCAAACTTCCACCACGGCAATGTTTCTTACAATAATCTGAATCCATTTCGATTGACCTCTTGGCCCAGTCAATCCTTGGATTATGTTCTGTAAGCCAAGGTAACCCCAAAATGAGTTGGAACTGGGGTGCATCTAATAAACTGAACTTCAATATGCTCAGATGGTCACCAGGCCCTCTCACGGAAATTTCTTCGGTATCATGCACTATGGGGCCCGAGGAAAGATTGGTACCATCAACAGCACGGACAGCTTCAGGTCTATCCTTCTTGAGAAATTGGATCTTCAAGGACTTGGCAAATCTGATATCACAGAAATTACCGGTAGCCCCTGAATCAATCATGACCGATATCTTATTAACTTCTGAATTACCAAATCTTATCTGAACCAAAATAATTAGATGTGGAGCCGAAGATTGCAGAGTATTGGCAATGAATTGAGAATCGGGAGTTGATTTATCAATAGCTTCCACCAGAGCAACTCCTCCTACTGGTGGAGCCTGTCTTTTACCCAAGTATTATTCTTGGGCTTCTTAGGGCAATCTTTGATGAAATGCCCGGAGTTCCCACAATACATGCAAAGTTTGCCAACTCGTCTCTTCTCCCATTCTTCCTTAGACAAAGGTCCCCGAACTGACCCAATTTGCATTGGCTCTTCATCACCTGATGCCTCCTTAGGTTTAGTATTTTCAGACTTCATTCTGTCGAATCGTGGAGGAATATATCTTACATCCTTGCGTCTTTCATTCCTTCTTTCGCATTGGCGTTGGTCTATCTGCAAGACTAGGTCAATTAATTCCGAAACTTCAGTAGGCCGCTTTGGGATTTGGGCCAACCCATCCTTCAACTCATCTTTTACTCCTCTATAGAAGATGGCGGCTCTCTTAGCTTCTGGCCAATTAGTCTCTACAATCAATTTATTAAATTGAGCCAAATACGCTACCAAATCACGATTACCTTGCTTCAAGTCTAAAAGTTCGTTATCTGTAGTTTGAGAGATAGATCGTCTGTCAAAGATGCGTAAAAATTCTTTTTTGAATTCATCAAAATCATATAGAACAGGATCGTTGTTGTTTACCAAAGGCATTGACCAGGCAGCCGCATCTCCATTCAGGTAGGACAATATGAAGGCCACCTTAGATTGATCTTCTTTGAATATAATGGGTCTACACAAAAAGTGTAACGAGCACTGAGTAAAAAAAATTTGGGCCTTATGGGGGTCCCCACTAAATCTTTCAGGTGCTGCCAGGGTATCGTGGGAGAGATTGCATGAATAACCTGGGTAGTCAACTCAGTAGCGGAAGGCGCTGGAGAGAATGACTGAGACTTATTTTCTTTAGACACTGGGTGCGGCCCTACAGAAAATTCTTCAAATATTTGACGCAAATAGAGGGCCTCTTGACTAGACTTTCTCACCTCTTCCCTAAGAGACTTATTTTCTTCCATAGTGTCACTCAATTGCTTCTGAATCCCATCTAATACTGACGCTAAGGCCTTAACATCAATTCCCTCTGCCATCCTGCTCGGGTGGAAGTTTTGGGTAATGGCACTTCAATCTGTCAAGTACCAACACCAGAACTGCAGTTTCCACAGGAGCAGATGCTAATTTCCTCAATCCCCAACACCGCTACAGCGAACTTCAATGCTCACTAGCAGCAGCTAGGGGAAAGGGGATTGGGAAGAGAAAGAGAGACTGCCACTGCTTCACTTCTTCTGGACTGGACTCAAGCAATTCTTCTTGTTGACTCCTGTTACAAATAACACCATGTAAACACTAAAACAGTACTCTACCACCCTCCGTTAACTTCTTCCTCTAGGTTACCTGTCATTCCACAGTGGTTTGCTGCTCTCTATGTTAGTGTAGATCTATGTGTCTCGATCTGTCACTATTCTGTTCTGGTAAGGTGTATGTAATCTTGTAGACTCCTGAAACAAAAAACACATGTAACTCTCTCTGTCACTTCTCTAATCTCTATCTTCCCAGCATTACTCTTAATTACCTGTTTTACACCTGTTACCACTCTATTTCTAAGTCCTCAATTATACTTTTCAATATTTATACTGCTGACTGGACGAGGATGAAATTAAATCAGAAATAAGATCTTCTTCTTGTCTTTCAGCAATTAAATGGAGGCTAAAGTTGGTATGTACAATTATATATATATAATTATATCTACTTGACCATGCCTTGGTGAGTGAACGCCTCAAGCACGATTCAATATGGAATTGTGTGATTCCAGGAAAGTTACGTGTAATGCGATGTCAGTTCTCAGAAGAGAGATTCCTGCTACTTTGTATCTTCGCACATATCTCTTCTGTAAATATTTTAAAGTCTCTACAAGTTCTCACTAAAAGCGCTGAGAGAAACTAGTTTGTCTGTAACTTCAAACCACGTCTTCTATTTGTTCTCCAAAAGCTTCAAGTCTACAATATTTTCTGGTCAACCACTACTGACCCAAAAACGATTCAGAAACAAAGGCTGGAGCGGGTAATACTTCTTACCCAATACTTCAAGAATATATATATTGGAAAATGAGACTCTCTCACCAAATGTCCGCCAAGAATCTCCAAATGACACTCAGCTCTCGCTCTGAGACTTCTTCTTCAAGATTCTGGGATTTTCGAGGGAAAGGCAATAGCTCACTGAGATCGCTGCCTATCCTCGAGTTTAGTCAGTTGAAGCGCGCAACAAATTCCAAGAGCGAGCGCTACCACAGCTGTGGGTGCTCGCGTGCAGAAATGCTAGACCGGCAATTTACACTGCGATCGTGGGCGGCCATCTTGGAATTCCGCGAGTGTAACACGAATTGCAGCCAAAGCGATACTAGCGTCAAGGATATAGCTCTGCGGAGTCTTGAATAGAGGGGACAGTGACTCTTGTAACTAGCTTGGCGATTTTTGGGGGAAATTAGAATTCTAGTCTGACCACTCCTGACAGTACCTCCCACCAAGGCCCCCTTCACACCCTCCTTTGGCTTATTAGGATGAGTCCTATGAAATTCTCTAACCAATTTAGGAGCATGCAGATTGATCTTAGGTTCCCAGGTTCTCTCCTCGGGGCCATAACCTTTCCAATCCACCAGATAATACAACTCTCCTCTTTTAATCTTGGAATCTAAAATTCTTTTAACCTCAAACTCCTCATCAGACTGAACTTGAACCGAAGCTGGTGGACCTCTAGCTCTCAATTTAGGGGATTCCTTTTCAGCAAAGAAACATGAAAGACTGGATGTATTCTTAGCTTAGTTGGAAGACGAATCTTAACACTTACGGGATTCACCATTCTCTCTACCAGAAAAGGACCCACAAATCGAGGTTGGAATTTTCGATTCCCTTTTTGGTGCATATTTCGAGTCGAAATCCACACCTTGTCACCTGATTCATAAATTGGATTAGCTCATCTCTTTTTGTCTGCTTGCTTCTTGTAAGAACTCTTAGCCTTGATCAAATTGCTGGTGGCTACCTGATAAGCCCTTTGTAAATCTTGAACCACTGTTTCTACTGCCGGGACCTCACTCTCTTGTTTCCCCACAAATGTGTTCGGATGTCTCCCAGAATTTAAATAAAAAGGAGAAAACCCAGTGGAGGAATGCTCAGGGTTGTTATAAGCAAATTCGGCTGCCCAAATTAGACTTGGCCATTCACCCTCATGGTCCATCAAGAACAAGCGTAAGTATTGCTCCAGCTCTTGATTTACTCTCTCGGTTTGTCCATCAGTCTCAGGATGGAAACTAGTAGACAAACGAGAATCAACTTCCAGTCTTTTAAGGAAAGCCCTCCAAAAATGGGAGACGAACTGAGGACCCCGGTCAGAAATGACCACCTTTGGAATACCATGAGCCCTGACTACATGTAACGTGAACAAGGTGGATAATTGAGCAGTATTAGGGATTGATTTCAAGGGGACAAAATGACCCATCTTAGTGAAATGATCTACCACCACCCAAATTGTGGAGTAACCCTGACTAGAGGGGAGATCTACAATGAAGTCCATGGAAATGGTATGCCACGGATAAGGAGCTGGGGGCAAAGGTTGCAATAACCCTTGCGGAGCCGACCTAGAAGATTTCCCTTTAATGCACTGCTCACAGGATGCCACATATTGTCTCACCTGAGCTTCCATGGCGGGCCACCAAAATTCTCGTTGAATTAACTCCAGCATCTTCTTAACTCCTTTGTGACCTGCCAGCAATTCATCATGAAAGTGTCGAATCACCTCCGTACGGAGCTCATCATTTGGAACAAATAGATTCCCATGGTAATATGGCTTTCCGTCCTTGATCTTTCTTCCAGTTCCTTCTTTAACCCATGAACTCAAGTCTTCCTTGGAAAGGGAATTCTTTAACTTGTTTTCAAAATCTGGATAAAGAATGGCTCCAATTATCTTCTCTTGAGGAATAATCAACCCCTTCTCGGTCTTTCTTTCATCTTCTCCGGTGTCAAGACGAGACAAGGTGTCAGCCTTGCCATTTGCAGAACCAGGCTTGTAAGTCAACACAAAATTATAATCTGCAAAAACAAGGACCATCTCAATTGTCTGGGGGTGAGTGTTCGAGCAGATTTTAAAAATTGAAGATTCCGATGATCAGTAAAGACAGTCACTTCATGCTTTACCCCTAACAGATAGTGTTCCCACTCTTGAAATGCGTCCTTTACTGCCAGCAGCTCCTTATCTGTAATGGAATAGTTAATTTCGGCTGCAGTTAATTTTCGTAGTCTATAAGCTACTGGATGAAGTTGACCGGTGCTTTTGTGTCTTTGAGACAGTATTCCTCCTATGGCCAAATTTGACGCATCAGCTTCTACATAGAAGGGCTCTTCAGGATTTGGATGCTGAAGTACAGGGGCATTGATAAAGATCTTCTTGAGTCCCACAAAGGCTTCCTCAGTTTCTGCATTCCACTCAAATTTGGTCTCTTTCTTCAATAAACGAGTAAGCGGGCAAACCTTTTCAGAGAACTTGGGAATGAAGCGCCTGTAAAAATTGGCAAAGCCAATGAAACTCTGCACCTCCTTTGCATTCTGCGGGGAAGGCCAATCTTTAATTGCCTTTACCTTTGCCTCATCCATGGAAACACCTTCTGGTGACAAAACGAAACCCAAGAACTCCACTTGGGTGGCATGGAACACGCATTTCTCCAACTTAACAAAAAGTTGATTTTCCAATAACCTGCTCAAGATAGCATGTACATGCTGAATATGTTCCTTCATGTTAGCCAAAAAGATGAGAATATCATCAATGTACACAACTGCGAAACGATCCAGAAACTCCCTCAACACATCATTGACAAAATGCTGGAAGGCCGCTGGAGCGTTGCACAGGCCAAAAGGCATGACTTGGTACTCAAACAAACCCAGCCGGGTTCGGAATGCTGTCTTCCATTCATCTCCCTCCGCCATGCGCACTAAATGGTATGCCCCTCTTAGATCCAATTTTGTATACACTCTTGCCTCTTTTACCTGATCCAGAAGTTCAGAAATTAGGGGCAATGGGTATCGATTCTTCTTTGTGACTAGATTTAAAGCTCGATAGTCTATACACGTCCTAAGTTTGCCATCCTTCTTAGGAATAAAGAAGAGTGGAGATGAGACAGGAGACTGGGATGGACGGATAAATCCGTTGGCCAAATATTGATCCACATACTCCTTTAAATGCTGATTTTCTGCTTCAGACAGTGCATAGATCCTGCTGCAGGGCAACGAAGCTCCTGGCTCCAACTCGATTCGGAAATCATACTCCCGATGCGGAGGTAGTTTCTTTGCTTCCTGTTCATCGAAAACTGAGGCCAAGTCTTGGTATTCTTGCGGAATTTCTTGAACTTCCAAAGCACAGATTGACTGAGTCTGACTGGCCAAACTCATAGATGGTGATATCAGATGATTCTCCAAACTTCCACCACGGCAATGTTTCTTACAATAATCTGAATCCATTTCGATTGACCTCTTGGCCCAGTCAATCCTTGGATTATGTTCTGTAAGCCAAGGTAACCCCAAAATGAGTTGGAACTGGGGTGCATCTATTAAACTATACTTCAATATGCTCAGATGGTCACCAGGCCCTCTCACGGAAATTTCTTCGGTATCATGCACTATGGGGCCCGAGGAAAGATTGGTACCATCAACTGCACGGACAGCTTCAGGTCTATCCTTCTTGAGAAATTGGATCTTCAAGGACTTGGCAAATCTGATATCACAGAAATTACCGGTAGCCCCTGAATCAATCATGACCGATATCTTATTAACTTCTGAATTACCAAATCTTATCTGAACCAAAATAATTAGATGTGGAGCCGAAGATTGCAGAGTATTGGCAATGAATTGAGAATCGGGAGTTGATTTATCAATAGCTTCCACCAGAGCAACTCCTCCTACTGGTGGAGCCTGTCTTTTACCCAAGTATTATTCTTGGGCTTCTTAGGGCAATCTTTGATGAAATGCCCGGAGTTCCCACAATACATGCAAAGTTTGCCAACTCGTCTCTTCTCCCATTCTTCCTTAGACAAAGGTCCCCGAACTGACCCAATTTGCATTGGCTCTTCATCACCTGATGCCTCCTTAGGTTTAGTATTTTCAGACTTCATTCTGTCGAATCGTGGAGGAATATATCTTACATCCTTGCGTCTTTCATTCCTTCTTTCGCATTGGCGTTGGTCTATCTGCAAGACTAGGTCAATTAATTCCGAAACTTCAGTAGACCGCTTTGGGATTTGGGCCAACCCATCCTTCAACTCATCTTTTAATCCTCTATAGAAGATGGCGGCTCTCTTAGCTTCTGGCCAATTAGTCTCTACAATCAATTTATTAAATTGAGCCAAATACGCTACCAAATCACGATTACCTTGCTTCAAGTCTAAAAGTTTGTTATCTGTAGTTTGAGAGATAGATCGTCTGTCAAAGATGCGTAAAAATTCTTTTTGAATTCATCAAAATCATATAGAACAGGATCGTTGTTGTTTACCAAAGGCATTGACCAGGCAGCCGCATCTCCACTCAGGTAGGACAATATGAAGGCCACCTTAGATTGATCTTCTTTGAATATAATGGGTCTACACAAAAAGTGTAACGAGCACTGAGTAAAAAAATGTGGGCCTTATGGGGGTCCCCACTAAATCTTTCAGGTGCTGCCAGGGGTATCGTGGGAGAGATTGCATGAATAACCTGGGTAGTCAACTCAGTAGCGGAAGGCGCTGGAGAGAATGACTGAGACTTATTTTCTTTAGACACTGGGTGCGGCCCTACAGAAAATTCTTCAAATCTTTGACGCAAATAGAGGGCCTCTTGACTAGACTTTCTCACCTCTTCCCTAAGAGACTTATTTTCTTCCATAGTGTCACTCAATTGCTTCTGAATCCCATCTAATACTGACGCTAAGGACTTAACATCAATTCCCTCTGCCATCCTGCTCGGGTGGAAGTTTTGGGTAATGGCACTTCAATCTGTCAAGTACCAACACCAGAACTGCAGTTTCCACAGGAGCAGATGCTAATTTCCTCAATCCCCAACACCGCTACAGCGAACTTCAATGCTCACTAGCAGCAGCTAGGGGGAAAGGGGATTGGGAAGAGAAAGAGAGACTGCCACTGCTTCACTTCTTCTGGACTGGACTCAAGCAATTCTTCTTGTTGACTCCTGTTACAAATAACACCATGTAAACACTAAAACAGTACTCTACCACCCTCCGTTAACTTCTTCCTCTAGGTTACCTGTCATTCCACAGTGGTTTGCTGCTCTCTATGTTAGTGTAGATCTATGTGTCTCGATCTGTCACTATTCTGTTCTGGTAAGGTGTATGTAATCTTGTAGACTCCTGAAACAAAAAACACATGTAACTCTCTCTGTCACTTCTCTAATCTCTATCTTCCCAGCATTACTCTTAATTACCTGTTTTACACCTGTTACCACTCTATTTCTAAGTCCTCAATTATACTTTTCAATATTTATACTGCTGACTGGACGAGGATGAAATTAAATCAGAAATAAGATCTTCTTCTTGTCTTTCAGCAATTAAATGGAGGCTAAAGTTGGTAAGTACAATTATATATATATAATTATATCTACTTGACCATGCCTTGGTGAGTGAACGCCTCAAGCACGATTCAATATGGAATTGTGTGATTCCAGGAAAGTTACGTGTAATGCGATGTCAGTTCTCAGAAGAGAGATTCCTGCTACTTTGTATCTTCGCACATATCTCTTCTGTAAATATTTTAAAGTCTCTACAAGTTCTCACTAAAAGCGCTGAGAGAAACTAGTTTGTCTGTAACTTCAAACCACGTCTTCTATTTGTTCTCCAAAAGCTTCAAGTCTACAATATTTTCTGGTCAACCACTACTGACCCAAAAACGATTCAGAAACAAAGGCTGGAGCGGGTAATACTTCTTACCCAATACTTCAAGAATATATATATTGGAAAATGAGACTCTCTCACCAAATGTCCGCCAAGAATCTCCAAATGACACTCAGCTCTCGCTCTGAGACTTCTTCTTCAAGATTCTGGGATTTTCGAGGGAAAGGCAATAGCTCACTGAGATCGCTGCCTATCCTCGAATTTAGTCAGTTGAAGTGCGCAACAAATTCCAAGAGCGAGCGCTACCACAGCTGTGGGTGCTCGCGTGCAGAAATGCTAGACCGGCAATTTACACTGCGATCGTGGGCGGCCATCTTGGAATTCCGCGAGTGTTACACGAAATGCAGCCAAAGCGATACTAGCGTCAAGGATATAGCTCTGCGGAGTCTTGAATAGAGGGGACAGTGACTCTTGTAACTAGCTTGGCGATTTTTGGGGGAAATTAGAATTCTAGTCTGACCACTCCTGACAGTACCTCCCACCAAGGCCCCCTTCACACCCTCCTTTGGCTTATTAGGATGAGTCCTATGAAATTCTCTAACCAATTTAGGAGCATGCAGATTGATCTTAGGTTCCCAGGTTCTCTCCTCGGGGCCATAACCTTTCCAATCCACCAGATAATACAACTCTCCTCTTTTAATCTTGGAATCTAAAATTCTTTTAACCTCAAACTCCTCATCAGACTGAACTTGAACCGAAGCTGGTGGACCTCTAGCTCTCAATTTAGGGGGATTCCTTTTCAGCAAAGAAACATGAAAGACTGGATGTATTCTTAGCTTAGTTGGAAGACGAATCTTAACACTTACGGGATTCACCATTCTCTCTACCAGAAAAGGACCCACAAATCGAGGTTGCAATTTTCGATTCCCTTTTTGGTGCATATTTCGAGTCGAAATCCACACCTTGTCACCTGATTCATAAATTGGATTAGCTCATCTCTTTTTGTCTGCTTGCTTCTTGTAAGAACTCTTAGCCTTGATCAAATTGCTGGTGGCTACCTGATAAGCCCTTTGTAAATCTTGAACCACTGTTTCTACTGCCGGGACCTCACTCTCTTGTTTCCCCACAAATGTGTTCGGATGTCTCCCAGAATTTAAATAAAAAGGAGAAAACCCAGTGGAGGAATGCTCAGGGTTGTTATAAGCAAATTCGGCTGCCCAAATTAGACTTGGCCATTCACCCTCATGGTCCATCAAGAACAAGCGTAAGTATTGCTCCAGCTCTTGATTTACTCTCTCGGTTTGTCCATCAGTCTCAGGATGGAAACTAGTAGACAAACGAGAATCAACTTCCAGTCTTTTAAGGAAAGCCCTCCAAAAATGGGAGACGAACTGAGGACCCCGGTCAGAAATGACCACCTTTGGAATACCATGAGCCCTGACTACATGTAACGTGAACAAGGTGGATAATTGAGCAGTATTAGGGATTGATTTCAAGGGGACAAAATGACCCATCTTAGTGAAATGATCTACCACCACCCAAATTGTGGAGTAACCCTGACTAGAGGGGAGATCTACAATGAAGTCCATGGAAATGGTATGCCACGGATAAGGAGCTGGGGGCAAAGGTTGCAATAACCCTTGCGGAGCCGACCTAGAAGATTTCCCTTTAATGCACTGCTCACAGGATGCCACATATTGTCTCACCTGAGCTTCCATGGCGGGCCACCAAAATTCTCGTTGAATTAACTCCAGCGTCTTCTTAACTCCTTTGTGACCTGCCAGCAATTCATCATGAAAGTGTCGAATCACCTCCGTACGGAGCTCATCATTTGGAACAAATAGATTCCCATGGTAATATGGCTTTCCGTCCTTGATCTTTCTTCCAGTTCCTTCTTTAACCCATGAACTCAAGTCTTCCTTGGAAAGGGAATTCTTTAACTTGTTTTCAAAATCTGGATAAAGAATGGCTCCAATTATCTTCTCTTGAGGAATAATCAACCCCTTCTCGGTCTTTCTTTCATCTTCTCCGGTGTCAAGACGAGACAAGGCGTCAGCCTTGCCATTTGCAGAACCAGGCTTGTAAGTCAACACAAAATTATAATCTGCAAAAAACAAGGACCATCTCAATTGTCTGGGGGTGAGTGTTCGAGCAGATTTTAAAAATTGAAGATTCCGATGATCAGTAAAGACAGTCACTTCATGCTTTACCCCTAACAGATAGTGTTCCCACTCTTGAAATGCGTCCTTTACTGCCAGCAGCTCCTTATCTGTAATGGAATAGTTAATTTCGGCTGCAGTTAATTTTCGTAGTCTATAAGCTACTGGATGAAGTTGACCGGTGCTTTTGTGTCTTTGAGACAGTATTCCTCCTATGGCCAAATTTGACGCATCAGCTTCTACATAGAAGGGCTCTTCAGGATTTGGATGCTGAAGTACAGGGGCATTGATAAAGATCTTCTTGAGTCCCACAAAGGCTTCCTCAGTTTCTGCATTCCACTCAAATTTGGTCTCTTTCTTCAATAAACGAGTAAGCGGGCAAACCTTTTCAGAGAACTTGGGAATGAAGCGCCTGTAAAAATTGGCATAGCCAATGAAACTCTGCACCTCCTTTGCATTCTGCGGGGAAGGCCAATCTTTAATTGCCTTTACCTTTACCTCATCCATGGAAACACCTTCTGGTGACAAAACGAAACCCAAGAACTCCACTTGGGTGGCATGGAACACGCATTTCTCCAACTTAACAAAAAGTTGATTTTCCAATAACCTGCTCAAGATAGCATGTACATGCTGAATATGTTCCTTCATGTTAGCCAAAAAGATGAGAATATCATCAATGTACACAACTGCGAAACGATCCAGAAACTCCCTCAACACATCATTGACAAAGTGCTGGAAGGCCGCTGGAGCGTTGCACAGGCCAAAAGGCATGACTTGGTACTCAAACAAACCCAGCCGGGTTCGGAATGCTGTCTTCCATTCATCTCCCTCCGCCATGCGCACTAAATGGTATGCCCCTCTTAGATCCAATTTTGTATACACTCTTGCCTCTTTTACCTGATCCAGAAGTTCAGAAATTAGGGGCAATGGGTATCGATTCTTCTTTGTGACTAGATTTAAAGCTCGATAGTCTATACACGTCCTAAGTTTGCCATCCTTCTTAGGAATAAAGAAGAGTGGAGATGAGACAGGAGACTGGGATGGACGGATAAATCCGTTGGCCAAATATTGATCCACATACTCCTTTAAATGCTGATTTTCTGCTTCAGACAGTGCATAGATCCTGCTGCAGGGCAACGAAGCTCCTGGCTCCAACTCGATTCGGAAATCATACTCCTGATGCGGAGGTAGTTTCTTTGCTTCCTGTTCATCGAAAACTGAGGCCAAGTCTTGGTATTCTTGCGGAATTTCTTGAACTTCCAAAGCACAGATTGACTGAGTCTGACTGGCCAAACTCATAGATGGTGATATCAGATGATTCTCCAAACTTCCACCACGGCAATGTTTCTTACAATAATCTGAATCCATTTCGATTGACCTCTTGGCCCAGTCAATCCTTGGATTATGTTCTGTAAGCCAAGGTAACCCCAAAATGAGTTGGAACTGGGGTGCATCTATTAAACTATACTTCAATATGCTCAGATGGTCACCAGGCCCTCTCACGGAAATTTCTTCGGTATCATGCACTATGGGGCCCGAGGAAAGATTGGTACCATCAACTGCACGGACAGCTTCAGGTCTATCCTTCTTGAGAAATTGGATCTTCAAGGACTTGGCAAATCTGATATCACAGAAATTACCGGTAGCCCCTGAATCAATCATGACCGATATCTTATTAACTTCTGAATTACCAAATCTTATCTGAACCAAAATAATTAGATGTGGAGCCGAAGATTGCAGAGTATTGGCAATGAATTGAGAATCGGGAGTTGATTTATCAATAGCTTCCACCAGAGCAACTCCTCCTACTGGTGGAGCCTGTCTTTTACCCAAGTATTATTCTTGGGCTTCTTAGGGCAATCTTTGATGAAATGCCCGGAGTTCCCACAATACATGCAAAGTTTGCCAACTCGTCTCTTCTCCCATTCTTCCTTAGACAAAGGTCCCGAACTGACCCAATTTGCATTGGCTCTTCATCACCTGATGCCTCCTTAGGTTTAGTATTTTCAGACTTCATTCTGTCGAATCGTGGAGGAATATATCTTACATCCTTGCGTCTTTCATTCCTTCTTTCGCATTGGCGTTGGTCTATCTGCAAGACTAGGTCAATTAATTCCGAAACTTCAGTAGACCGCTTTGGGATTTGGGCCAACCCATCCTTCAACTCATCTTTTAATCCTCTATAGAAGATGGCGGCTCTCTTAGCTTCTGGCCAATTAGTCTCTACAATCAATTTATTAAATTGAGCCAAATACGCTACCAAATCACGATTACCTTGCTTCAAGTCTAAAAGTTTGTTATCTGTAGTTTGAGCGATAGATCGTCTGTCAAAGATGCGTAAAAATTCTTTTTTGAATTCATCAAAATCATATAGAACAGGATCGTTGTTGTTTACCAAAGGCATTGACCAGGCAGCCGCATCTCCACTCAGGTAGGACAATATGAAGGCCACCTTAGATTGATCTTCTTTGAATATAATGGGTCTACACAAAAAGTGTAACGAGCACTGAGTAAAAAAAATGTGGGCCTTATGGGGGTCCCCACTAAATCTTTCAGGTGCTGCCAGGGGTATCGTGGGAGAGATTGCATGAATAACCTGGGTAGTCAACTCAGTAGCGGAAGGCGCTGGAGAGAATGACTGAGACTTATTTTCTTTAGACACTGGGTGCAGCCCTACAGAAAATTCTTCAAATCTTTGACGCAAATAGAGGGCCTCTTGACTAGACTTTCTCACCTCTTCCCTAAGAGACTTATTTTCTTCCATAGTGTCACTCAATTGCTTCTGAATCCCATCTAATACTGACGCTAAGGACTTAACATCAATTCCCTCTGCCATCCTGCTCGGGTGGAAGTTTTGGGTAATGGCACTTCAATCTGTCAAGTACCAACACCAGAACTGCAGTTTCCACAGGAGCAGATGCTAATTTCCTCAATCCCCAACACTGCTACAGCGAACTTCAATGCTCACTAGCAGCAGCTAGGGGGAAAGGGGATTGGGAAGAGAAAGAGAGACTGCCACTGCTTCACTTCTTCTGGACTGGACTCAAGCAATTCTTCTTGTTGACTCCTGTTACAAATAACACCATGTAAACACTAAAACAGTACTCTACCACCCTCCGTTAACTTCTTCCTCTAGGTTACCTGTCATTCCACAGTGGTTTGCTGCTCTCTATGTTAGTGTAGATCTATGTGTCTCGATCTGTCACTATTCTGTTCTGGTAAGGTGTATGTAATCTTGGAGACTCCTGAAACAAAAAACACATGTAACTCTCTCTGTCACTTCTCTAATCTCTATCTTCCAAGCATTACTCTTAATTACCTGCTTTACACCTGTTACCACTCTATTTCTAAGTCCTCAATTATACTTTTCAATATTTATACTGCTGACTGGACGAGGATGAAATTAAATCAGAAATAAGATCTTCTTCTTGTCTTTCAGCAATTAAATGGAGGCTAAAGTTGGTAAGTACAATTATATATATATAATTATATCTACTTGACCATTCCTTGGTGAGTGAACGCCTCAAGCACGATTCAATATGGAATTGTGTGATTCCAGGAAAGTTACGTGTAATGCGATGTCAGTTCTCAGAAGAGAGATTCCTGCTACTTTGTATCTTCGCACATATCTCTTCTGTAAATATTTTAAAGTCTCTACAAGTTCTCACTAAAAGCGCTGAGAGAAACTGGTTTGTCTGTAACTTCAAACCACTACTTCTATTTGTTCTCCAAAAGCTTCAAGTCTACAATATTTTCTGGTCAACCACTACTGACCCACAAATGATTCAGAAACAAAGGCTGGAGCGGGTAATACTTCTTACCCAATACTTCAAGAATATATATATTGGAAAACGAGACTCTCTCACCAAATGTCCGCCAAGAATCTCCAAATGACACTCAGCTCTCGCTCTGAGACTTCTTCTTCAAGATTCTGGGATTTTCGAGGGAAAGGCAATAGCTCACAGAGATCGCTGCCTATCCTTGAGTTTAGTCAGTTGAAGTGCGCAACAAATTCCAAGAGCGAGCGCTACCACAGCTGTGGGTGCTTGCGTGCAGAAACGCTAGACCGGCAATTTACACAGCGATCGCGTGCGGCCATCTTGGAATTCCGCGACCGCCAGTGTAACACGAATTGCAGCCAAAGCGATACTCTGCGGAGTCTTGAATAGAGGGGACAGTGACTCTTGTAACTAGCTTGGCGATTTTTAGGGGAAATTAGAATTCTAGTCTGACCACTCCTGACACTTGGTCTCACTTTTTTTTTAAAAATAATTTTTATTGCATTTTACCCCACAAGCCAGAGCAATCTAGGTGTTAATATATCATTTTTGCTAGATAATTATACAGACATTATCACGTGCAATTCCCAAATTAAGAAGACACATAGAGGGATTAAAAAGAAAAAGAAAAAAAAATCAAAAAAGGAAGGGAGAGGAAAATTCGTAAAGAAACGAAAAAGAAACAAAAAAGTGCACTAATTATATGCGAAAAGTGCCTAAGTCGGTTGGGTTCATATAACAGCAAGGAGGTATAGTACAGGATACTACATCCAATGAAGTTGCAGCCAAATCCTCACCACCTTTTTACTGCTCTGGGTCCTCGGGCCTTGGTGACTGCAATTTCGCATTCATAAATCCGTCAGAGCGTGGCCCAGAATTCCGACACTCTAGGTGGTGCTGAGTCTATCCAAGTGTAACAATAAAAGAGGTCTCGTAGACAGCTCTTGTGGTTGGTAGTTTATTCTCCAAGTTACATCCTAGTAAGTTCCAATGTAAGCCCCACCAGGAGCAGCCTCCTGGCTGCTCAGCCCATCTTCTCCAACTGCTATCTCCCCAGTACAAACATTCCTCACATTCCAAATGACATCATATTGTTAGAGCATCAGGTAGAGCATAAGGGCAGGGAAGATGCATTACTTAACAAGCAGATTACTACACATCTTCCCCCTTATAATGATTAAACAAAATCAAACAGTATACACATATATAAGCATAGGAAAAGAAGATAAACATTCCAGAAATAAACGTAATAGAACATAGTACTAATATCGGTAGTAATAGTACTAAAATCTCCTCATGTAATAATAATAGTAATAAAGTAAAATATAATAATAGTAATATAAGTAATAAATTGCCTTACCTATGTAATAATAATAATAATGTAATAATAGTAATAGTAATGCAGTAATAATAATGTAAGTAATAAACAGTGAGATAGAAATCGTAAACGTAAACAAATAGCAGGACCAGGGAATATCACATGCCCTCTACTGCACGCACTATAATATACCGTATACTTACCCCTACTGCATACTTTCGAACTCACACTCCCGCAATAATACTCTGTTCACATTGTGCATTCCCATGCAGTACCAGTAACAAATAATAAAGGAAGACACTTCCCTGTGACATTAAATATCAAATCAGACTTTAACATCACCCTATAAACCATTGTAAAAGGGAAATCCACCTCCCTATAAACCACACACACACACACACAGTAACCTCCCAAATCATTGTAAAGGGGGAATCCACCTCCCTATAAACCACACACACACACACACAGTAACCTCCAAAATCATTGTAAAGGGGGAATCCACCTCTCTATACACCACACACACGCAGTAACCTCCCAAATCATTGTAAAGGGGGAATCCACCTCCCTATAAACCACACACACACACAGTAACCTCCCAAATCATTGTAAAGGGGGGTTCAGTAACCTCTGTCCATTGCCGGTTCTGGGACCTTTGTCCCCTCTGGTACTGGTTCTGAGACCATTGTCCATTGCCGGTTCTGGGACCTTTGTCCCCTCTGGTACTGGTTCTGATTCTGGGACCTTTGTTCCCTCCTGGTTCTCGTCCTGGGACCTTTGTCCCCTCCTGATGCCGGTTCTGGGACCTTTGTCCCCTCTGGTACAGATTCTGTGACCTTAGTTTCGTTAAAATTTTGGTTCAAGTTCCCTGGTACAGAGTCACGCCAACGTGCATGTAGCATAAACAAGATATAACGTGTTGGTATGTTGAACTGGGCAAAATTACTCTGCAGGACTAGATGACCATAATCAAGAATGGTTATGCACTTATATCCAATTTGAGATACACATAGACTTCACAGAAAGGTGTGCACATCACCGTGAAATGTGCACTTGTGACAACTACAAGACTCCAGGAATGTACAGTTCGTGCATGGAGTCTCAGATCATAAGAAATAAATAGAATAAATACCTCAGTTTCCATGTCTGAACTGCCATGGTACGTACTGCAAATGAGTTGAATGATGAAAACAGATTGCGGAAAGGCAGCTAGTAACAACGATGCAGGCGCCTGAGGATGAAATGCCCGATGAGGGTCTAACCTGGATCGCATTGCACTAACGAACTTTTCTTCGTTGAAAATGCACACCCCAAGATGGCCACCAGACGTTGCGTGATGACGCAATGACATGAGGACAATCACTGCACTGCTAACTTGCGCTTAGCTGATTCTATACATGACGTAAGGACAAGTTGCACTTGTACGCTCACCATAGAACTTGTCCACGAGGCGTTGAAGAGATGCATGCGGATGCACGTGGATTGAAATTTTAAATGTCACATGTGTAACGGACACATCTGGGAAATTTATGAGGCGTCTTTAAATCATGCCTTTAACGGATATCCCCGCCGAAACCCCCAACAAGTCCACTCAGTTTAACACGTTCCTAATAGTGCACAACACTGTCACATTATTCACGCTTCACACCGGGGCCCGATCTTTGACCCCGATTACGAAATTTCAAGGTGTGAAACCTCAAAGTGCCAACCCCATGGCGTGATCAGTACTTTATAACAGGGGTACGATCTTTGTCCTCGCTCGGCACTTCCAAAGTGCAAATCCACCATCTAGTGGACAAAAATTTATATGCAGGGAGAAACACATGCAGACCACCAATTAATTCACGATTGTGGCGAGAGACTAGTGAAGTATATGCTTCTTGTTTTCTTTTCTTCGGCTGTCTCACAAATGGCTTTGGGCACTGTCACAGGTCCAACAATGCCCGTCAATATTACAAATGAATACCACATCCCCCGGGGCTCGATTTTCGCCCCCGATCAACACTTAAAAACGGGAACCAATCTGTGTGGCCATTCACGCTAATAGTAAGTGTGAATCTTGAACCGGGGCCCGATACACGCTCTCACTCAGCATTTCCATAATATAAATAGGCCAGCAAATAACTCACGGTTGGGGCGAGAGATGTCTCAGGAACTTGTTTCTTGGTCATACTTTCAAAACAGGACTGTAGTTACTCTTTACAGTTTCACACACAGGTGGATCTGGCACCTTGAATTTTTTAGGGCGACCGTTATCGGGGTCACTGGTGGGGCGGGTGCCAGACAGCTTAAATAGTTCAATGTCTTTAGTAATATTAGTACCTTAAGTCCCAGTAGCCTTCTTTTCTCCACGCGTAAGTTCTTTTCCTTTTAAATCGTCACCAATGTAACAATCAAAGAGGTCTTGTAGACAGCTCTTGTGGTTGGTAGTTTATTCTCCAAGTTACATCCTAGTAAGTTCCAATGTAAGCCCCACCAGGAGCAGCCTCCTGGCTGCTCAGCCCATCTTCTCCAACTGCTATCTCCCCTGTACAAACATTTCTCACATTCCAAATGACATCATATTGTTAGAGCATCAGGTAGAGCACAAGGGCAGGGAAGATGCATTACTTAACAAGCAGATTACTACACCAAGCCTTAGCAATACATAAGCGTGCATTTACTATGATGATTGAAATTAGAGGCCTGAGATTTGAGTCCCCTTCGGGCTTTAGGCTGATTAGCATTTCTATACAATTTAAGCGGAATTCCAGCCCCAACTGTGTAGACATTAATTGGACCAGACTATCCCAGAACTCTTTTAGCCCCGGACACTCGACCAACATATGCACTATATCAGCCGCATACAGATGACACTTGGGACAATATGACCGTGACGAGTTGCCAAATGATGCCCACTTAGAAATGCGCTCAGGCGTATGATAAAGCATAAACACTGTCTTAAATTGCTGTAATTTGAGGCTGACAGATATTGATGAGCGATCTAGTATTTCTAAAGCCTCCTGTATTTCAGTAAAAGTTACTATAGTCGCTAACCGCTGACTCCACCTTGACACTATCTGTGCACTATCATCCTCAACATAATTCATATAATCCCGATACATTGTACTTATTTTGCACTAGGCTAACTCCCTTAAAGGTTGATAGAGAGACACAAGGATTGTAGAGATCTCTTGCTCCTTATTGTACTCACATTTATGAAGGAGATAGTCCCTAACCTGAAGATATTTTTAAAAAGACCGCTGCTGAAGCCCAAATATTTCCTGAAGTGAGATAAAAGACCGAATCCCCCGCGTGTCGTATAACTGGCCCAGGTTATGTAGGCCCATATTCCCCACAGGTCTCACATTTTAAATGAAAAATACTCCGCAATAATTGGAATGCTTTTAATTAAAATTTCAATGTATTCTGCATAATTCAAATTAAAAAAAATACATTTTAGCATGAAATACATTGCTTGAATTAAAATGCTTAAAGATCCACAATACTACCTCAGTAGCATTTCGTGGTCATTCTGACATATTTTAACAGTTGTAAACTAGTAATGTATCTCTACGTGATGCTACAAATGTGTTGATGGGAGGTGGTGGTGTGCTGTTGCTCTGGAAATTTGGTTTGTGCAGTTTGTTTCCTGGGCTCATTGTGGTTCAGCTGGAAACTTCTGGCATTGATTATGTTAGGGAATTTATTTAGAGATATTTTTATAAAGGGTAACACTTTCCCATTAGGCACCATTCAAACAAAAAGACCAAATCAATTTAGGGACTACTAAAAAGGTGAGTTTTAAGGTGTTTCCTAAAATAAAGGGGGTAAGAGATTGAGTTTAGTTCTTGCAGCAAAAATATCCAAGTTTTCTGCAGTGATAGTCAATAAAGTTCCGCCACCACTATGTGATTTTAAGAAATATGGACTGATTAAGGAATCGGCCAATTGAAATCTCAGAGCTCTAGAAGAAGTGCAGCATTTGCAAAGAGTTTGCATATAGTTTATGTGTGAAGACTAAGGGCCTTAGTATGAGTTTGGCGGTCCGACCGCCATAGGACCACATCTGCCCCCGTCAGCAGCCCACGATGCTGCCGGTGCAAAGACTGCCGTATTAAGAGTTGATCATGGGTCAGCGGTGTGGAGGCGGGGATCTTGCAGCGGTGGTGAGTACTGTTCACAAATATATCGATGCTTTTGTGTGAATTTTGACTGCTGATGTGTTGGATGCACATATATGCATGATATGTGGAAAAATGCCATTATGCCCATTACCAGGGTTCAGCTCATATGTGGGCAGTCCTGATAATGGGTATATGGTACGAAAATTACTCACCTGTAGACTACCGCAAACAGGGTCATAATCCTCGGCGTGAAGGGGGGGCCAGGAGAAAGGGATCCATGTCGGAATCTGCTTGGAAGAAGAAGAAAGGAGTGAGCACGCACCCCAAATCCTTCGCCGCCACCACCTTGAAGCCTGCCGCTGTCCTCTTGTGGAACAGGCAACTTGTAATACACACAACGGTGCTGCTCCCCTGTACCACTCTATGGCAGCTGCCTTTCCCCGATGTGAACCCGGAGGTCTGCTGGCAGTCTCATCGGTCTAGCGGCGGCTTTCGCAAAGTCGATCCGCCCGCTTCGTACTACGGTGGTTGGACCACCGAGCTCACAGCGCTCGGACCGCCCATATGCCGACCCACAAGACCGCTAAACTTGGAATAAGGCCCTAAGAATAGAATCTTTATGGCAAAGTTCTAATGCCTGAAAAAGACATCTCCTTCTGATTGATAGCCAGTGGGTTGAGATGAGATGTTCTGAGATATGGGATTGTTTCCTGAGTCCCAGTAGGCATCATGCAGCGGCATTTTGAACACGCAGGAATTTTTTACATCAAGTAGGCTGGTAGTCCTAAATAACGGAAATTACAGTAGTGAATTTGAGTTAGTATTGAGGCTTGCATTATAGTTCTCATGTTATTCTGAAGTAATAGATGAAAAGTCTTTCTCAGAGTTTGCAAGATGAGGAAGCAACTAGAAAAAGACTTTGTGATATGTTGTTTAAAAGAAAGCTTTGAGTCAAATATCACCCTGAGAGCCCTGACAGAGTCTGAAGGGGTTGGGGAGGACCTAGTTTATGTGACCACCAACTGTTTGACCAACAGGAGGAGTCGCTGAAGATCAATGCTTCAGTTTTATCTGTAAGACACAGAGAGTGATTGGTCATCCACTGCACACAGGGTATTTTTCAGTCTTTCATGTTCTTGAGAGGATGAGCAGCCTATATGTACCACAAGATGATTGTTGTCTGCAGAACTATATTTCTAAAGTCTGACATAAAGAACTTCTTAGACATCGCTTGAGACCAGTCTGATAAAAATTAGATGAGCCAATTAAAAGCTCTGCCCTCTACACTGATATCTTTGAGACACCTGGAAAGAATATACAGTGTTGAATGCTGCAGAGAAGTCTAATAAGATCAATGAAGCGGACTCATTACTATCTAGAGGTATTGAATGAGCCCTATTACTCAAGTCAATACAATTTCAGCGCTTTGACAAGCATGAAAACCAGACTGAATGCTGTCAAGAAATTTATGTTCTTCAACAAACTGCTAGAGCTGCATGTTAAGGAAACCCTCTACAATCTAGAAAAGGTAGTAGGGAAATCGTGTGATCGTTAGCAGGGACATCTGGTGTTAAATGAGGTTAAATTAGGTTTCTTTAGAAGAGGTGTAACAATTTCCTGCTCTAAGGTGATAGAAGTACTCCTGATTCAAAAGATAGATTCCAGAGAGCAGTAAACTGTGGTGCCAGTACATCCAGCAAAAGCTTCAAGTATTTTGCAGCACATGGGTCCAGGAGCAAACCTGAGGAGATGCTATGAATATTTTCATAAACCAGACCCCCTGAACAACTTTAAAAGAAGATAAGCTGCTAGTGGAGAACTGTTGGATTGGGGGAGTTGTAATTCAAATAATTTTGCCCTTATTGTGGTTGTAATAGTAGATATTTTGTCATAAAAGTAGTTTGCTAAGGTGTCACAAAATGTTTGCATAAGTGGTGGTTTGGAGAAATCAAACTTGAAAGGGAGCATTGCATTTGGTGTGCCATAACTTGTGGATTTCAGTGTGTTTTTGTGGTTTAAATTGTATTTATTTGTATATATACATATATACATATATGTATATGTATATTCATATATGTATATATATATATGTATGTATATTCCTCCATCAAAGCCACTTTTTGCCGAACAGCTTGCGGGTGGGTGCCGTTGTCGTGACAGTGGCAGTCACGCATCAATTTTATTCAACAACTCCCCAACCAGGATTTCCAACACACTCCACGGACTCCACAACTTTCAATTTCTTAAATTTATTTTCTTTTAAGGCAGACCGGTTTCGGCATTTCGCCTTCTTCAATGCCTTCTATGCACATTAATCATGTTGCCCCCGTTTAAATAACCATTCGCACTTCCCTATTGGTCCTGGCAAGTGCAGTGAGCGATGACGGACTATATATATATATAGATATATATATTACCTACTGGCGGTCGCCAGTAGGTAGTTATAGTTAGGACCTAGTTTCCATAGGAAAAGCATTTTTTGATTTGCCAATATCTTTGGCGCCGTTTGACGAATCTTCGCGAACTTTTCAAAGCTAATGTGGTGCTCCAGTCAGCTCCTGTCTTAAATGTTTTGGGATGATTTTTTAAAAGTAGCCCTGGGGAGGTGGTGGTCCCCGGGGCTGCAAGGGGGGCTCAGGCCAAAAAAGGCATTTTTTTAAAAAAATAAAAAAAATCAGCAGGATTCGCGTAGGGTCCGCAAATCCCGCCCCCCCAAAAAAAACCAAAGCGCAGCACTTTGTTTTCTTTAAGCCCCAGGTGGGCCAGGCCCCGGGGGCAATGCCAAAATATGATGTGGGGCCCCCGCAGCCCCGGAGACCACCACCTCCCCGGGGCGATATTTAATAAATGCGGGGGGCACGCTCCCCCCCCGCAGCCCCGGGGACCTCCACCTTCCTGGGGCTTTTTTTATTAAAAGGAGTGGGGGGTTACTGCCCATCCCCTCGCCGCCCCGGGGACCTCCACCTACCCGGGGCTTTAATCTTCAAATGCGGGGGGCCTCCCTGCCCCCCTGCAGCCCCGGGGACCGCCACCTCCCCAGGGCTACTTTTAAAAAATGAAGTGTAGGGGCTCGAGCCCCCCACACTGCCCCGGGGACCACCACCTCCCCGGGTTACTTTTAAAAAATGAAGTGTGGGGGGGCTCGAGCCCCCCACACTGCCCCTGGGACTGCCACCTCCCCGGGGCTACTTTTAAAAAATGAAGTGTGGGGGGGCTTGAGCCCCCCCTGCAACTCCGGGGACCACCACCTGCCCAGGGCTACTTTTAAGCAGAAATAGCTTTATTGACATTCTTCCTAGCTTTCTCAATCTGTGGACAGAATTGATTTGACCACTTCCATTTCTTTTCTTTGGCATATATTAGAGTATACAAAGACAGTTTGCAGCAAAAGCAACATCAATTGTGCACAGGTATCCTTCATTGGGATTTCCAGCCCTACCCCAGTCAATGTGCCTAGGTCATTGCCACCACAGTGCACAAGCATAAGGTCATTGGGTTGGAGATGCAAAAAGGTTTTAACCAAAGGCATCAATTGGTGCCACTTTAATCCTCTCTGTGCAATCCATTTAATATCCACATTTTGCAAACCTAGGTCTTTGTCAAAACCTCTGGGTTCAGCAAACCTTTTCCACCAGAAAACATAGCGGTGTCATAAAATCCTTACTGTAAGCATCTCGAAGGGATGTCTGGAAGGAATGAAAAGATGTCTGTAGCTGAGGGAGCCAGTTGGTAGAATGAGAGGTATCTAAAATGGTGGAGAACATGCTGTTTTTGAGAAAACCGATAACTGATTGGCTGTTCATCAACATTGTGCACTCAAAAATAGGATGCATGTTACTTTCCTGAAGAAGCATGTTTCTGATTGGTTATTAAAAAATGTTTGAAAGGTACAGTAGATAGGATAAGGTAATATTTTGCAAAAGTCAACCACACCTGCTATTTGCATTTGTAAGCTTGTGTGCTGAATTTGAAAATGTGGTGAACTTGTGACCTTCTGGTACAGTTGAATGTTGCAGAAAGTGTTACTATGGAAACTAGGATTAAACAGAATGGGGGAGGGTTGAAACTTAACTGTGGTTTTAAAATGTGAAATGGTAACTTACATATAAGTGATATGCTACTAAATAAAGTTTTCCCAAATCAGTAGTATGTTTAGAAGTAGTGTGTTGTTAAAAAATAATACCAGTATTATTGGAAATAGTTTTTTGAACTCCCGTAAGGGTTCGCGGCTCCATCGCGATGCTACACTGCAGCACCGCAGTGGAGTCGCGACTCCAGTAAATTACAGAACTACTTTGGGCACTTTTAGAAGACACTTAGAAAGGGTTAATATGTCTAACCAATAGAAATGTGTTTCACAATTTGAAATAATGAAGGAAGCAATTTGATTTGTTACTTACATTTTTTCGTGTGGGAAAGAGAGGGAAAGTTTGGCATTACTGGTTTTACCTTGTTGAGAGTGGTGCATTACATTTATTGTGTGAAAAAGAAAATCTTTTATGAGTTTCTGATATTTTATATTCTGCAATACTATTTGAAAGGTGAGTTACAAATTTGTAATGCTGCAGGGATTCTGCACAATTACAGAACTATGCACAGGAATATGGGACCTTGGTGTATAGGGACTCAGTCTTCCTACCACCTTAGTACCCACAAGCCCAGGACCGACAAGCTATAGTGTCTCACTTGTTCTCCTACTCACTCACAGAGAAACAAATGATTAGACACCCCAGAACTCAACACTCCCAGATTTCTCAGGAATCGCGGTAACAAGACACACCCTTTTGCTCGCACTCTTGTACTTGTCCACAATAAGATCTGACAGAGACACGAAACAGTTTAAAATATTTATTTTGACTAACGTGCCCTAACATGCAGTATACGTGCCACAACAAGCAGGAAAATGCATAGTACAAATACAGTCAGCATAGCAGCTAGTCCATATATCATGAAGGGAGATGTCATCATAAAAAGACAATGGAGAAAAGACTATAGTGCCTAACCTCACTCCTCTTGCTAAGAAGAAGTATTATTATATAATAGAAGATCTCTGGGCTTTGTCAGCAGACCCCATACTTTAGCCTATAGATGGTAGATCTACATCATAGGTGCTGTCTCGCTCTTCTCCCTGGAAAGGTCCCTCTCCAAGTGTGTGTTACCTATTCGTGTATCCCACTAAAAACCAAAGTACGTTGTCCAAACAACAGTTGCATCAGTATGCTTTGTCTAAGGACTAAGGCATGGCCAGAACAAAATAACAAGGGGGATTGTTGTTCAACCTTACACATAATGTTCAGTCAAAATCCTAGGAACATGCAGAGAGTGAACACAGCGATGAGTTCCCATGTGAAAGCAGCCATAGTAAATATTGCAAAAAATAAAGACATGTAGTAACGTGCGCAAAGCAACAGACAGCCTGCAACGTGCTCATGCTAACTTAGTGAAGACGACAATGTCTCTATGGGCCTCGTGACACCCTCCCCTTGGCCAGGTCATTAGCACTATGCTAAAAGAAAATCAGAGGTAAGCAGAAGCAAAGCGTCTTAGTCGTACTCCAATTAGGATAGGCATGAAGCCAAAACAAAATCTTTATTGCAAGATTATATTTTTCAAAAAATGTTGCCAATTGGGTACTCAAAAACCCAGCCATTCATAATTAACCTTCTGAGACAGAAATGTTGCAGGAAAAGCGAAATGCCATGAACTCCAGTATGTTGTCTGATCCTTCCATAGTAAAAAGGTATGCCATCCAGTTAAGTAGGTTGAACAAGCACACATGCTCCTGATATCCAGAGGCCGTTAGGAGCATCTAAGGGCAACCTGCGTTAACTTCGATGAAACTCCGGTCCATGAGGCGCTGCCCACGAGCACAGGTACTCAAGTCTGCTGTTGGTCCAAGTAGAGGATCGCATACCAAATGCCTACCCATGGCACATTCCTGGTCATGGGCCTTTAACGGACCCATTAACAAATCATACTCCAGGGCAGCGTGTGGTATTGGAGAGGCAGACATCCAGGGCCCATTGAAAAGGGCACCGGAGGCAGTGGAACACAGGTTGCAAGCAGCTGAAGTAGGCATAACGGAAGGTCAGCCAATAGTCGATGGAAAAAGACTTCACTGGTATAGAACCAAAAAGCTGCTGCATTAGATCACGGTACTGTTGCAACTGGACCGGGTTTGGCTGCTCCACAGATCGAGCATACATTGGGAAACAATAATTGGAGAACAAGCACGCCGCAAATCAACAGGAGCACCAGGGGAAACCCTCCGCAGGCGCTGGAAAAAATAGAATGGATAAAGGCTGGTATTACTCCAAAAATATTCTGAAAGGAAGAAACAAGGCCAGATCCCATGAGCTTCAAAATGTGGGCAAGGCCCTCTGTTTCAGACGCATTAAATATTTAGTTTATTAAATCGGCAAAATGGAGTGGGAGATTCGTGTTTAGCATTGAGTGTATCTCACTTGCGGTTCTCACCACCTACAATTTGAAGGTCTCTTGAGCTGACATGAGAGCCACTTCTTGTTGAAACATTAGCGCTTTGAGTCTGCTTAGCTTTTTGAAATCCGTTTTCAAAATTGGAATGGAAGGCCAAAGAGAACTATCTACAATCCCATGCAGGGTGAAAACAGGACATTGCGTAACATGTAACTCGTTGGGAGACTGTTACTATATACGGGATGCCAGCCCGCAAGCCGCAGCAGTCGTGGTTATTCAAAATAAGATAACTTCTGTTAGAAAGCAACGTTAGCACAGGAATAATAGCTGGGACAAGGGTACCTTTCAAAAAACAAGCCAGATTAGGGGCCGAAACGTTACAGGCGCCGTGGAGTTTAACTTGTTTACAGACTAGGGTATGTCCCACTGTGGAATCGCAATATTCCCTAAGGAAAACTTCCTTATCTTCGCGTTGACATCTAAAGGTGAAAGGTAACAACCATAATTCATGCATATAATTACTGCCCAGGGGCTCATATCTACCAACTGGATAATGTTTCATACAGGCTGTAAACTGAAAGAGTGAGATAGGCAGTGAAATAACCCCATATATTAACCACACAGCTGAATCAGTCTCGGCTACAGAAAAGGGTAACTGTTCTAATTGTTCAATATGTAACAATGTATATGTTGCCTCTTTCATTGACATTAATTTCTGTTTATCAGTCAAATTAAATGGCAAAAATAGTGCGGAAGCATACGGATAATCCCACAGTACTTTGCCACTTTTGAGCGTTTGTAAGGTCCATGCAAATTGCATTACAGAACGTAACTGATTTTGACCATGATACAAAACAGACACTTCATGTTGAACAATGTCAATGACTGATGATACAATATTATCCAATGCATATATACGAGAAGACAGTGCATTAATGCTGTTATCGACAACAGCAAGAACTTTTTCTAAATTAGCTTGGTTAATTTGGCGCAGGCGGACCGCTGCTTCCATCTGCGACAGCTTCCAAAATTCATTATAGGCTGCATAAACAAAACGTTTTGTTCGAGGGGACTTTGGACCTAAAAGAAAATCAGCCAGATCAATGTCACCTGACAAGAGAGAAATGTGTTGTTTTACAGATGACAGTATGGAATGTTCCAACCATTGCTGACAAAATTTACCCACTGAATATGTGGTAACTGTATGGGAATGTGGGAAACGTGGATCAGGTCTACTTTGTGTAAACCCCTATGTAGTATTCATAAAGCTTAATTGACATGCATTGGAGTTCGTTGGCCACAGTAACCATCCCAAGGGGGGAATAGTGGTAGAATTAGGTGTGCCATTCTGAAACATGACAGCTAAATCTTCAATCGTATAGTTGGTATGTGTTTGCCATGTGACATAAGGGGCCCATGATGGAATTGAGGGAGAATTCAGATTTTTGGCCGTGGCTAAACCAAAACAAGTAGTCTGTTGTATCGTCTCATTTAAAAATAAGAGTTGAGACGGTATCAGACATGCACGATGCAATGACTCCGTGCCCTGCACATGCCAATTCTTGGTGCCCCAAATGGATTTCAAATCAATTGTTTCCTTCCAATATTCATAAACCTTCATGGACAAATCATTTATGAAGGACAAGGAATAAACTAATTTCGTGTGGGTCAACATAAATTTAGCGCAGGATGGTATAATAAGTTTATAAAAATAGGACTGAGGGTCAGAAAGATTGTAACCAGAAAAATACATAAATTTACTCTGTTGGGTCCTTGAATTCCCCTGCAAAGGTGTTGGGCAATGCTCCCATTGGGTAAAATTCAAAAAATGGTCTCACAGTGTTGGTCTTGTGTAAAAAATGATGGCCATAATGTTGATAACAGAACAAATCGGCATAATTTGCAGAATTTAAATACAAATCTTCAGTGTCAAAAGTAGTATAATATTTCAAGTCAGAGAACAATGAATGAACAGCATGAATATCCCAGTCATCAGAGTGTATGTCAGGCAAAACCACATCACCTATGGAAACACGGAAAACGTATGGAATGTTCAAAAGTTCCGTCGGGCCTTGGATATCGTATGGTACTTTATCCCAAACAATGCCATCAATAACTGGGAATGCTGAAATATTAACTAGGGCTTGATCTCGTTTCATTTTATGAGAGGACGTGTGAGGGGCTAGAACACCGTCAACAAAGTTCACAGCAGAGTGTTCAGGTAAGGAATGGCCATTAATCAAGAGGAAAAACACAGTCACAAACCCAATCCACATGAAAAGGAACACCATTGTCAGCACCATCCAGACGTATGTCCATGGAGCGGCTAGGTAAGTCTTTCTGAACCAGGAGATAAAAAGACTGGTAAGTGTAAGGGGGTTCAGCTACAGATGACGACGATGAAGATGATTCAGAAGAAAAGCTAGTGCAGTCCATAGAGTAACCACTGGACCCCAGCTGAAACAACAGTGGTTGTGATTCAGTAGAAGGTGAATGGACTGTACTTTCAGGAATGTCAATGATAACCTCAACGGGAGGAGAAGCATACTCAACATCTGCAGTTGTGGATGTAGAAGGTAAAACAGGCAATACATCAATTGAAGTTTCCATCTCCCCCGCCATTTGTTGGGGAGTAGTTGAAGAAATAGAAGCCATCGGATTCAGTGAAAGATCTTGGCGTGGAATGCTTGGAGGCATACTATTCAGGATCGGCCATATGGTGTAGCTTGACATGTTCGATGGAAATGTAACGATTCTCCTTTCAACCAGGTAGTGGGGACAGAATCACAGTACGGGTGCCTTTCAAACCAAGGACTCTGACCGGTGCACGGTATGATGGACCAAAAATTTTTGTGGTCTCCACCTTTTCTCAGACAAGATCTCCAACTTTAGGAAGCCAGCCAGAAACAGGAATCAGCATCGCTGCATCCTTGGAAGAGGGCAAATGGGCCGTCGCTTGTGAATCACGAGCTTTTTGTAGTTCCTGTAACATAGCACAATGGTTATCCATGTCAAAGTTTGTGGCAGCCGCCACAATGTCTAGACCATCATGGTCTGGCACAAACATTTTAAGGCCAAAGAGCATTTTGTATGGGGTCCGCCCACCCAGAGATCTTCTTGGGAGAGTATTAAGTGAACGTTGGACTCTGTAAAGATGAGTCAGCCAGCCCCTGCCAGTACCTAAAACCCTAGCTGTTAAAGATTGCTTTAAGTCAACAACAGAATTGCGCTCAGGCCGAATTGCACCTGCACCCCCAGAGACTTCATCGCATCCCGGTAAGCCTTAGAGGCAAATGCAGGACCTTGATCAGAATGGAAGGTGCCACAGGCAAATGTCCCGACAAAGACACGCAAATCATTTTATAACAGTTCGAGCATCAGCACTGCGTTGCGGCCAAACCCAAAGGAATCTAGGGCACGAATCCACTGCAACCAAGATGTGTTTAAAAGCAGTATCAGATGTCAAAGGACCGCAGTGATCAAGATAGATACAACCAAAAGGTTGATTTGAAATGTAAAGTTGAGTATGTGGCGGATGTGCAACAGTAGAAGGCTTAATTTGTTGACAAATGTCACAAGGAAGAACATATTTACGTGCCTGTTGATATAAGCCACGCCACCAAAAAGTTGCTGTAAAAGTGAATTGTCGCATTTACTCCGGCATGTGCAGAAGCCACGCCTTCATAAGCGGCAATGATCAAAGAAAGTCTGCGGTCCTCGTTGGGAAACAGCTGATCCCCAACGGACGGAGTAGTTGCAAATGGAAGTTGATCAGATGACAAGTGGTATGTGTAACGAGAAGGAAAACCTTGGGGGAACTCAGTCCCTACCCTCGTTGCAGCAATAGCCACTCATCATCAATTTTAGTCATAGACCTAGTGACTGCTGCTACTGAACATGTGGCTACTGCAGATTTGGCTACCTCATCAGCCATCGAATTACCAACAGCGTGTGCTCCCACACGTTGATGGCCCAAAGTATGGATAACATGTGTGAGTGGCAAACGTTCCTTGAGAGCAGCCACTCGAACCCAAAGCATTTTATGCTTTATTACACTACCTTTAGAATCACAAAAATCATTTTCTGTCCAGAAAAATAAGTTTTCATTGAAGGACTGTACACAGTAAAATGAATCGCATAAAGGTGAGGACTACAGGATCAGCAAATTCAATAGCCAAAACCAAAGCACGTAGCTCCGCCAATTGAGCTCTGCAATCTCCAAGAGACTGTGTGTGCACTAAGGAGGATTTAAAATCCCCATCAACAATCTTCCCTGCCATAATTGCGCAGGCAGCTGAATAAGCGTGTTTAGAACCAATGGCTGGCTGTGCAGATCCATCAGTGTAAATAATGCATTTGTACTGATCAAGTGGGAGTCATGACAAAGGAGGAGGATGAACATGTTCATATTGCAAAAACTCCTGCGTTTGCAAAGAAGGATCAAAGATAAAGTTGACATCAGCCGACATCAAAGAAATAGCCCATTGTATCCAATGTGGATGCAAGGCTTTCGAATTCGGGACTCTAACCTTAGTAACTGCTTCTGAAGCAGGTACCGGCGAGACCATAAAAATGCGTTTACCTTGAGCCAGCGAGCGTTCCTTACGAATAGCCATTTGGACAGGTGTCCAAAAATTTTCTGTAGAATAGAAATGCATCTCAGCTGCAGTATATAAATGCGATTTATATGCAATGGGGACAGTGTCCCCCTCATTGAACGTCAAGTAAGTAAAGCCTAACGCACCTGGTACAATCCTTATGATCAAATTTGTAGAATTGTCTCGTGTTAACAAGAAGTTGGTCGCAAGCAGATCAGACTGCAGAGACAGAAGAATTATGGTATGTTCCGGAAGCCAACTGGAAGACGAAAAAGAAGGTTGTATTAAAGAGTAAAGAGGTTTGATACGCTGGGCATAATCGGGAATGAATGTCCTCCCGAAGTTAAAAAAACAGCAAAGATTGCAATTTTTAAGTGTAGACAGAGGTTGCAATTGAGCACATTTCTCCAGAAAGTGGGGGGCCAATGCCCTACCTTCATTATTGAGCTCGTAACCAAGAAAAAGAACCGCCAAGAAGGCGATATGAGACTTAGCAAAATTGAATTTGTAACCAAACTTTGCAAAATGTGTGATAATGCATTCCACATGCAGGAGATGCGTCTGTAATTCATCATCCATCAAGTATATGTCATCGACGTATGAGAAGGCATCGGGGTCGATCTCATGCAAAAGGGACACTATGCGTGCCGCACACACACCAGGGCTATTCTTATATCCCATAGGCAATCTCGCATATTGGCGCTGATTGCCCAGCGCACTGAATGTGGTCAAATCACGGCTCTCAGGAGCCAAAGAGTGACTGAAAAATCCATTGGAAATATCCAAAGTGGTTTTGCACTTTTTTCGAACAATGTTGTTCACTAACGCAGAGCTATGTGTGTTCTGAACCGCAAAGGTATGAACATGACTGTTCAAATGTCTGTAATCTAAAACCATACGATATAAACCGTCCGGTTTCAATATCGGAAAAAGAGGATTATTCATCGATGAAACACAGGGTTCAATCACACCCTGGTATTCCAATTGGGTCAAGATTTCACTTACGGACACTTTAGCATCTCGTTTGATTGGATACTGTTGTTGGGGCTGAGGTGTGGAACGCAAAGGAATCACATGAACCGGGGAACTCTCGTCCCAACCCGCCTGATTGCGATATAACCCCGGGCCAAGAATAAAGCCCACTTAAAGGCGTAAGCCAATTTATCGTCATCAGAAACATATTGTGAAAAACTCGGTAAGATTACATCTTCCCCTCTAGAGGAAGCTAGGGCAAAAGGGGAGGCTAATCAACCACCACCAACAAAATATCATAGGAAGAAGTGAGATTTTCCCAAAACACTGCTTTAATCGGGCGTTTTATGTCACCTTCAATTTGGAGAATTACTTCATAAAGCATATCAGGAGGGGCAACTCCAGTGTCAGCTGTTTCTACTGAAATGAAAGTATCAGTTGCTTTCGCCTCCAGATGCTGGTGGAGTGTCTGCCGCACTATGGTAACCTCCGCTGTGTTGTCGAGGAGGGTTACTGCCCAACTCCTGTCGAGGAGCAGGGTTCTCACCGTCTGAGGCATACTTTGCTGTCAAAGCGGCAACTTTTTTCTTCTGAAATTGTGGTCGATATTGAGGTGGCTCCTCCTGCTTGACTTTTAGGTCAAACTGGCGCTGCGGGTCACGTCTTGCTTGCGTAGTCGCCTTGTCTGCGATCTTGCTGCCCTCCCCCGCCGAACTGTTGATCCGACGATTCCTGAAAGGAACGAGGAGAAGGAGGATCAGGAACCTAGAACCTCTCAGGTGTCTTAATTTTAGAGCGGTCACGCAAATCATATCTACGTTCAGAAGCGTCAGGTGGTGGCGAACCAGCACGTGAACCAGGCTTCTGTTGTTGCTGCCGCTGATTCTTGTTCCAAGCCTTTTTAGGAAAGACTGGATGACTCTCCTACCCAGGAGGGGGTTTAGAATGTGGCTGAGCAAATGGTTGAATCCCCAAACTATTGCGATCCAAAGATGTATACACATCCGCAATTATAATCGGCAACTGTCGCTGCCGATCCACGTCTGGCACCGCTGCTAGACGTTGACGTACTTGTGAGCAAACTGCTTCACATTTAATGTTGGCCAGAATCATATCGGAGACAATTGGAAACATTCCCACTAACTCAATCCCCAAGTCCAGGGCTGGACCAGCCCCGTGTTCATCTTATACCTTTTTCAGACTGCTCGGTAGAACGCTTATGGAAGGGGTGCCAAAGCACAGTGTATACACTGAAGCAAACACCGTCCCCCAGGTGGTGCAGTCACCTGAAGCGGGAATCAAACCACTCGGCAAACTCATTGTAAGGATCCTGTGTTTTTCTACAGGAGTAGTATGTGGAAAGACAGCTTCAAGTTGTTCAAATTTCTGAGCAAGCCAAAATGTCAAGTCATCCCGGTTTTGAGGACGTTTGCCCATCACTAAATTAATCATGACGGGACTAATAACAAGACCACCACCATGTACTGATGGCTGGGGAGCGCCTCTAGCCGGAGCCACTTGAATCGCACGTGACATTAATTGTATGACACTTCTGTGTATATGAATCAGCGTTGTATGTAACTGATGTAGCTCTGCGTGTGTAGCATTAAGATGATTTGGATGCGGTGTAAAACCCCCCAAAACGGGCCAAGTGGCCCCATTGACTGATAAGGGGCCTAAACGGACCACAGAAACAGGGTGAGGAAGGGCGCCATTCAACCAGATGGTATGCTCCCAGGCCGTCAATGGAACTTCAAGTATTGCATAAGGGCGATAAGCCAGCGGCACTGCGGCTGCCATATATTCATAAAACACATTATCATTCCCATCCACTGCCAGAAATGTAACCCAAGAGTAAAAGACCTCGAAGCGGTAAGCTGCGTCCACCTTGACAACAAAAATATGTTAGCCCCCGCATTGGGGACTCCACGATGAGTCAAGAATGCTTTAACGACGCGCGGTTAGGTGCCGCAATAACGCCTGCCATAATAAAAAGGGACAAGGATAAACCAAAATAACGGTAGCGCAAAATCGGGTTGAGAGAGAGAAAAACCTTTTAAACTTCAAGCTTGAAAAACCTATAAAACACAAATATAGGAGGCTAAGTCCTCACACCATGGACGTCTCCAGAAACCAGTGAGAGGGTATTATGGACAAGCACAAGCACTACTCAGGGGTCCCATGAATAAGTACCAGACCAAAAGTTGGTGGTGCCATGTTGCAGGGATTCTGCACAAATACATAACTATGCACAGGAATATGGGACCTTGGTGTATAGGGACTAAATCTTCCTACCACCTTAGTACCCACAAGCCCAGGACCGACAAGCTATAGTGTCTCACATGCTCTCCTACTCACTCACAGAGAAACAAATGATTAGACATCCCAGAACACAACACTCCCAGATCTCTCATGAATCGCGGTAACAAGACACACCCTTTCGCTCACACTCTTGTACTTGTCCACAATAAGATCTGACAGAGACACGAAACAGTTTAAAATATTTATTTTAACTAACGTGCCCTAACATGAAGTATACGTGCCACAACAAGCAGGGAAATGCATAGTACAAATTCAGTCAGCATAGCTGCTAGTCCATATATCATGAAGGGAGATGTCATCATAAAAAGACAATGGAGGAAAGACTATAGAGCCTAACCTACCTCCCCTTGCTAAGAAGAAGTATTATCATATAATAGAAGATCTCTGGGCTTTGTCAGCAGACCCCATACCTTAGCCTATAGATGGTAGATCTACATCATAGGTGCTGTCTCGCTCTTCTCCCTGGAAAGGTCCCTCTCCAAGTGTGTGTTACCTATTTGTGTATCCCACTAAAAACCAAAGTACGTTGTCCAAACAACAGCTGCATCGGTATGTTTTGTCTAAGGGCTAAGGCCATGTCAGAACAAAATAACAAGGGGCAGTGTTGTTTGACCTCGCACATAATGTTCAGTCAAAATCCTAGGAACATGCAGAGAGTGAACACAGCGATGAGTTCTCATGTGAAAGCAGCCATAAGAAATTTGCAAAAAATAAAGACGTGTAGTAACGTGTGCAAAGCAGTAGGCAGGCTGCAATGTGCTCATGCTAACTTAGTAAAGACGACAATGTCCCTATGGGCCACGTGACAGTAAGGTGTGTTATGTATTATGCAGTAGCGCTTCACTCTTTGTAGTGCTATTTTTAACTTTGAAAAGCATTATTTTTAAAGTTTGAAAATGATTAAAGAAGTGTGATGTTTGAAATATGTTACAAAATGTACAAATGTGTATTGTAGTTTGTTTTATTGTACTGAAATGAAGATTGAAATAGGTTGTGCATACTAATATGTGTACTTTGGTAGATGGATTAGTGATTATGGTAGTTCGTATGAGTCTTTGAAAAAGTATAGTTGAAGTACGCTGTATAAATTTAGGTATCTGCTTGGAATGGGAACTGCAGTCTGTCAAGCTTAAAGGTCTGCATGGTCTTGTGACTGAGGTATGTGTCTACTTGCACGTGTATTCTCATATGTGTTATGCATCTGAAGATGCTACTTGTGTGTAACACAGGTATACGACTATTTATATGTTTCTATTATGTGTGATGCCACCAGCAAAAGGTAGAGACGCATGTATGCTTGTTTTCAGGAACATGGTGAGACTTACAACAGTAACATTGCAAAGATTGCTGTTTTGCATTTCTGGAGTTCTCTTGCTTTGCGCACTTTTCTTGACTCCTTCTGCACCTCTGTTGCTTCTTTCTGCATTTATCTTGCCTCTTTCTGCACCCGTCATATCTCTATCTGCACCTCTGTTGCTTTTGTCTGCACTTCTCTTGTTTCTTTTAGCACCTCTTTTGCTTCTTTCTGCACCCCTCTTTCCCCTTTCTGCAGCTCTCTTGCCTGTTTCGACACCTTTCTTGCGTGTTTCTGTACTTTTCTTGCGTCTTTCTGCACTTTTCTTGCGTCTTTCTGCACCTCACTTTCCTTTCTGCGCATCTCTTGATTCCTTATGCATTCCTCTTGCCTCTTTGTGCACCTCTGTTGCTTCTTTTTACACTTGTCTTGCTTCTTTCTGCACCTGTCTTGGTTCTTTTGACACTCATCTTGCCTATTTCTGTACCCGTGTTGCCTCTTTCTGCACTACTCTTCCCTCTTTCTGCACCTCTCTTGCCTCTTTCTGCACTTCTCTTGCTTTTATTTGCACCCCTCTTGCCTTTTTCTGCATCCCTCTTTCCTCTTTTTGCACCCCTCTTCCCTTTTTCTGCACTTCTCTTGCCTCTTTCTGTACCTCTCTTGTCTCTTTCTGCACCCCTTTTCCCTGTTTCTATACCTCACTTGCCTCTTTCTGTGCTTGTCTTACTTCTTTATGCAGTTCTCTTGGCTCTTTCTGCACTTCTCTTTGTTCTTTCTGCACCTCTCTTGCTTGTTTCTGCAACCCTCTTGCCTCTTTCTGCACCTCTTTTGCCTCTTTGTGCACCTCTCTTGCATGTTTGTGAACCTCTGTTGTTTCTTTGTGCACCCCTATTGTCTCTTTCTGCATCTCTGTTGCCTCTTTCTGCGTTTCTCACATTTTTCAGTAGCTGTGTTGTTTGTGTATTTCTTTTCGCTGTTTCTAAACCATTAATTTTCTTTCTGTCCCTTTCTTTCTCTTTCAACACATTTTTTCCTGTTTCTGAAGTTGTATTGCTTGTTTCTACACTTTTGTTTTTTATTTGCTATAATGAGAATAGCAATGTAATTGTAATTAATTGCTTACTAGTTATTATGAATATTGAGATGTAATTAATTTAAAATAATTAATCGATGTAACAAACAATTGAAACTATTATTTGTTTTTAGAAAATTATTTTGTTTGGATTACAAATTGAAGATGGCAAGATAACATGAAAAGAGAAGACAACAAAAAACAGAAGTATTTAAACAAAACTAAAAAGAGTGCACTACAAAAGACCAAAATGTTACTCAGGATAAAGCCTGTTCTGGTAAGAGTACTAAACATTTTCTTAAAACAGTTGCAGAGAGATTAAAGAAAGACAATAATAATGAAAGTTAAAAGAATTTTTTTACAACAAAGCACAAGGAAAAGAAGAATTGTAATAGTAAAAACATTTGTTTTTGGAAAAACAACACATGTTACAAAAAGATAAAAACAATTTAAAGAGATACGTGTACGAATGTTTCGATAATAATTCAAAATGTATTAAAAGATTGTAAAAAGTATAAAAAAAAGATCAGCAGCGTATAAGAAGAAGCAACACATTGAAAGTGTAGTAGATACTGCTTTTGAATTGAAACAAAAATTATTTATATTAGTATTGAAGAGAACGAGACCATTGGATAAAACAATGATATTTATGAAACAGAAAAGAAAAAGAAAAAGTCTTGTTAATAGAAGTAACTTTTGTAAAACGTTTACTGGTGAATGGAAGCACCCTTCTAGTACTGAGCCTTTCTTTAATGAAGAAAGCTATTTTCAACAGAACACATTAGTACATGCAGTTGAACTAGTGGTCGATGCTATGAGATGAAAGATGGTTGTCCCATTCCAAAAGAAAAAATGGTTGTTAGGAATGTGGAAGAAGTAATAGCTGAAGAAGTTCAGCGTACACAAGCTCCTGTATATAAGTGGGATTGTAGCAGTATTTGCAGTATTCGACAGGAATCTATTGACATATTACGAATTTCTTTACGAGAATATGCAAAGAAAAGTCTTAAACAGAAGATTAAGATGTTGCAAGGATTAGATCCTTGCAAAATAAGAAAATATACTAACTTGTAGGGTCATTCTCTGGCTTATCTTTCAAGAAAAGTATGTCAAAGTACTATTCATCATTTAAGAATGTTAGCAGTACACCACTCGGAAATCCGGAAGTTAGTAAGGAGACTCTACTATGTAAAAAGTCTTGCATTATGTTTAAGTGAAATGAACACAGCTCTTTTGCACGGTTCAGTATCAGATGTACAAAAAGTTTGTGATGATATACAGTTTCATTTTTTTGGTTCACAAGAGGAGTGTAGAGAAAGTGAGAGCTTGATAGTGTAGGTGTTGGAGAACACGTGAAATAGATTAGTATTGATAAGTTTGCAGAAGAAATTACAAAGTTTAAGACAGTTTCATCTGAAAAACCAAACTATGTTAGCATTTGTTGTCAACGTACTTACTATAGAAGTCAGAATAGGAAAGTTGATTTATATTTAAAAAGTGAAAAGGAAAACAATGATAAGGGGCAGCAATTTGGTGCTTATTTGTTAGTGGAAGGTCGGTTTGAGTTGGCTACTGATCAAGTTATTTGTAAATATTGTTACAGCAAATTAGAAGAGAACAAAATGCCAGCTAGAGCAGTACATAACAACTTAGAGTTGGTAGCTATTCCTCAGGAACTGGCAGATTTGAATGCATATGAGTCCATTCTTATTCAATCTGTACACTCATTTCAGGCCATAGTTTGTATGAAGCCTAAAACAGGTAAGCTGCCACCAACAGATTTACAAAGAGGTCTGAAAGGAAGAGTTGTGTACTTACCTTTAGATTTTAAGAAAAATATTGAAACTGTTGGTGTAGACAGGGAGGAAAATGAGCCAGTAATTATTCTAGTAAATGGTGTACCAACAAAGAGTCGAAAAATCTTGCAAGAGTTTGTAGATGTTAATAATCTTCAAAAGGCTACATTATATCTGGTCTAGAATAATAATATTTATTATAAGAATGTAAATGTTGATGAATAGGGAATATGCTTAGAAGATGAAACAGAAATTTCAAGTGGCCAAATAGAGAAAGTAGAGAAGTCCAAGAGTGAAGAGATTTATGAACATTATACTATACATCCTCTACATTCAAAGGAAATGATTGGAAACAGTATTGAATTATTTCAAATGAAGGAAGCAAAGTTTAGAAGCTCGTTGTTTTCCACAGCTATTCCTCACTGGAGAATGTGGACGATTTGATGAGTGAGCTGTACGGATTCCAGCTTCAGAATACCACTCAACAAGATTGTACTCTGAAGATCCAAGATTTCGACAGTGCATTCTATATATATTTCATCTTCTGTTTGAAAATGATTTGTCGGCACAAAAGTTCAACAAAGAGATGAAAATTTAGAATCTCAGTTAATTAATTTGATGGCATGTCAACGTGGCATGACTGAATATTGGTTTCGTCGTCACAGTAAACTTAAATGTATGTTAAGAAACTTAGGTACTCCTACATGGTTTGTAACACTTAGCTGTGCTGAATATGCGTGGGGCAATTTACTTGAATTTCTATGAGAAGCAAATTCAAATGTTAAAAATATTGAATTGAAGACACCTGGAGAACTCTGTTCCTTGGATCCTGTAAATGTCTGCAGGTATTTTAACCATAGGTTTCAAAGTATGATGTCATTTATCTGCAATAAAAATATTCCTCCTCTTGGAGAAGTTACTGATTTCTTTTGGCGAAAAGAGTACCAAGCCAGAGGTGCTCCTCATATACACATGCTATTATGGATAAAGAATGCTCCAAATTTTGGAACTGATACTGATTAAACTGTTTTGTCTTTCATCGAACAGTATGTTACATGTGCCGTTCCAAGAGAAGGAGGAGAGAAGAGCTTGAGACAACAAGTTTTATGGTTTCAAAGTCATCGATGTGGGAAATACTGTCGACGAAAATACAAGTGTAAAGGGAAATTTTATACAAAATGTCGTTTTGGATTCCCACGTCCAATAATTTCTAAAGGAAGAGTAAATAGTTTTTTGTCCGCCGTTAAGGCATACAAAACTCAGAAATCTCCGAAGAATACATATAACTTAAAAAGAACCGAAGATTCAAAGTACATTAATAACTACAATCCAGTTATTTTGAAAATGTGGAATGCAAACATGGATATTCAATATGTTGCAGATAATTCAATTGCTGTTGCTCGCTATGTTACATCATATATAACCAAATCTGAAAAGACTGAGATGAAAGAAATGTGGGAAGAAATTTCACAAGAGCAGAGTCTTAGTAAGAAATTGTACAGCTTTAGCTTGAAAATGCTTTCCCATCGAGAGATTGGATCCAATGAATGTTCAGATCGCTTGAGCTCTGCCAGTTTATATTCAAAGTCAAGAGGAATCATTTGGGTAAGTTTAGGTCTTGCCTCCACACGAAATGGAGTATTGAAATCTTTACAAGAAATCGAATACTTTGCATAGAATGAACCAGAAAGTACAGATATTGTTAAAACTAATATGTTGGATACATACTATCCCAAAAGGAGTCCACATCTCGAAAATCTATGTCTGCATGAAATACTTCAACATTACAGCTTTAAAAAAGTTTCAGAAAATATAAAAGAAGAAAAATATGCAGCAATTGCATGTGACGTATGTTTGGTAAAACATGCCAAAGGAAATCTTATTAACCACAGAAAACTCAGTTGGAAAAGTCCAGATAAGAGGGATTTTTTCTATTTAGCACTTCTGCAACTGTTCAAGCCTTGGCATAGTGAAACGGAATTACTTGGAGATTTTGACTGCTATGAAGATTCTTTTAATGCAAGTAAAGATAGCATTCAGTGCACAATTTTCCATACATATCTACAAATGTTAAATGATGAGATTGAACAAGAAAGTACTATTGCAGCTGAAATAGCTAGAGAAAGTTCTCAAGATAGTCAAAGTTCTGGTCCACTGAGTCAAGATCGACTGGGACAACCGATTATTGAAAATGAAGCAGCAATAGCCATGAATGAGGTAGAAACTGCATTGCAACAAGCACAAGTTATCTAAACAAAACTAAAGAATCACATTTATCTTGTGTTGTAACAGCTCCAATTGGATTAGCAGCACACAACATTAAAGGGATTACTTTACATCGAATACTTATGCTACCAGTTGAACATGATAATAAATTGGAATTTCAGAAGCAATCTGGAGAAGCTTGTTATGAGGTGTCAAGAGTACTGAAGAAAATGAAACTTTTAATCATTGATTAGGTGAGCATTGTCTCAAACTTAATGCTTGCCTTTGTACACTTGAGAATGCAACAGATTTTAAAAACAGATTACGAAGTTCTGTTTGGAGGAAAACATTTTATTGTATTCAGAGATCTAATACAACTTACTCCTGTAAAAGGACAGCCTGTTTGTAAAACACTTGTCCATGAAGACAAGAGGAAATCTTTGGGAAGTATTGGAAATGTGAACATTTGGTTATATTTTGAATATAAAGAACTGGTTAAGAATATGCGACAAGCAAGTGATGAAGATTATGGAAATATTCTTCAAGACATAAGAATTGGTGTCTTGACAAAACATGGTAAACAAGCTTTAGAAAGTCGGCTACTAAGGAACTTGTTTACAACTGGAAACACAGCAGCTGAAGTATTGTACAATATGCTTGGAAAAAATAAGTCTATAGTTTGCCTAGTGCCTACACTGCAAGAGTGTTCTACATTTAATCAATAAATGTTGAAACTGGAAAAACAATAAATAGTGGAAATTGAAGCTATTGATAAAATTGAAATACCAGGGAGTGGCTATTCTTCTTACAGAGAAACTACAGGCTAAATTGCATTCTTTGTAAAAGTCTGCATCTAAAACTGCAGGCTTAGAAAAGACTTTACATGTATGTATAAACTGTCTGGTAATTTTACGGCGTAATTTGAATGTAGAAGAAGGTTTAGTAAATGGAGAAATGGGAAAAGTTGTTGATTTTGTCAAATTTCACAATAGAGATGGATTAGATTTTTTTATTATAAAATTTGATCAGATTAAAGAGGTAAGACAGATTGGGCGTTGTGTTGTATGTTTTTTGCTTGTAAAAGATTTGTATGTTCGCAGACAACAGTTTCCTCTGTCTTTAGCATATGCAGTAACTATTCATAAATCTCAAGGTTTCAGTATAGACACTGCTTTTGAAAATATTGGAAGTATAGTGTTCAAAGAGGGAATGGCATACGTTGCATTGTCTCGAGTAAGAACATTGTCTGATTTGTAGTTGATAGATTTTGATGAGAAAAAGGTTAGTGCTGATGCAAATTGTGTTAGAGAGTACAATCGTTTAAGAAGACTTTATACTCCTGATTTAGCTGAATATCCTATATATGAGAAACGTATAGTGTGTCCAAAACGGAAATATGTCAAAGATGCAATTAAGGTTCAAAAAAAGAAAACAATTGAAGAGAAACTTGAAGGTGTAAAGAAAAAGAAAAAGAAAACGGAAATGTTGATGACATTGTAGGATACCAGTTGGAAAATAGTTCACATATCAACTGTTATGCTAATGTGATTCTGAATGTTGTGTTTTATCTACAAGATCTTCATCATGAAATCATGGGAAATCATGAAAAAAGATTCTGTTCTTTACTACATCATGTATTTCAACAGTTGGTAACTGACAGAAGTAAAATGCATACTGTTTCTGGCATTCAGCATCTTTTGGATATATATACTGGTTCTTTGACATTTACTCTCAATATACAACAAGATGCACAAGAATTTCTTATGCTTATGTTTGGAGTATTAGAACATGAAGAATACAGATTGAAAACTTATTTGGACTAAGTTACAGGTGGGATCATAAATGTGAAGAGTGTTCATTTAGTTATACCACTGAAATACAAACAGAACGATTCATATACTTGACGATACCAGACTGCAAATCAGTACCTTTTAACAAATTGATAAAAACAGCCAATAAGGACATGAGATGTTCTCATTGTAGATCAGAGATGTTCTCTACATTACATATAGAAAGAGTTGGAAAATATCTGATTTTAATGCTACAACGTTGTAGAGCAAATGAAAGAAAATTGGAAACCAACATTTTTTTTTTTAATGCAAGCCAAATATCTATTTCAGGAAGAATTTTTCTAGCAGTGGCTATTATTTTCCATGATGGACCTACTACAACATCTGGACACTATACTGTGTATTTAAAGTATAATAAAGGATGGACACATTGCAATGATGCCCACTTGGAATTCAAACCTAGATTGCCTTATGAATTACCAAATTCATATTTGTTATTTTTGAAGCCAAAGTTTTGAGTACATCATTCAGCCTATTGAGAAGATGTAAACAGAAAGTAGACGTGAGTGCAAACTATCAGTATTTATAATTAGTGTTTGGATTATTATTTGCACTAATTGATATTACATTTGGAAAATTGTGTTTAAAAGCAAATAGTTTATATATTTGTTGTCTATATTGTACGAGATGTAAATGAGAGTCTACATTTTGGCAAATGTATTTGAGATAAATAATAGAGTTAATGTAGATGAAGGAAGTAATTAACAAAGTGTAGCTTGAAAAACACATAGCTACACATATTGAAAATGATGCTCTACGCTGATTTTTTTTTTTTTTTTCTACAATCAATTTGATTGTTTTTTTCCCTGCTGTTCAATGATGACACTACATTGAAATCACTGTGTAGGGTGAAGTTAAGTGGAATCTGAGAACAGCAAAAAAGGGAAACTGAAAATGTTATGTATTTCGAAATTTATGTTGTGTTCTTAAAAATATAATATTATAATTTCAGTAATATATTATCATTAAATAACAGTTTTTCTTCTTCTTTATAGTAGCTACTGTTGAAGTTTGAAAACAGTTTTAATGCTGTTTAGGACAATACTACTCTAAAATAGTTCTACTGAGTAATGTATCTAAATTACTTGAAAGGTAAGAATACATAATATAATATGCATGATAACCTGGAAAAATGTTTAAAGTTGAATAATATGTTATTTGTTTCTAATATAAATAATGTTGATCCTTTACACTATTTGAAAACTATCATCATGTTGCTCATCCAATCAGCCAGGCAGTAATCCTTTCACGTAGACACTACCCATGCACTCATCCATTCTCTCAAGCACAACTCTTGCACTAATAGGATAACCCAGGCATTACCCTTGCATTCTTCCTTTCACACAGGAACTACCCATGCTCTTATCCAATCACCCAGGCAGTACCACTGCACTCACGCAATCAGTCAGGCACTATTCTTGTACTCAACCATTCGCACAGGCATTACCCATGCACTCATCTATTCTCTCAGGAACTACCCATGCACTCATCCAATGACCCAAGCACTTCCTTTGCCCTGATGCACTCGCTCACACAGTACCCATGCACTCATCTAAGTTCCCAGGCATTACCCTTGCACTCATAAAGTCACTCAGGTACTACATATGCAGTCATCCAATAATCCTAGGCAGTACTGCTTCACTCATGCAATCACCCTGGCACTACCCATGTACTCATGCAATCACTCAGGCACTAGTGTTGCACTGAACCATTCAATCAGGCACTACCCATGCACTCATGTTTTCTCTTACGAATTATCCATGCACTCATCCAATGATCAAGTCATTACCTTTGCACTCATCCTTTCACGCAGGCCCTACTCATGCACTCATCCAATCAGCCAGGCTCTACACATCCACTGCCTGGCACTTCCCATGCACTCATGCAATCACTCTAGCACTATTCTTGGACTCAACCATTCAGTCAGGCACTGCCCATGCACTCATCCATTCTCTCAGGAACTACCCATGCAGTCATCCAATGATCCAGGCATTTCCTTTGCACTGATCCATTCACTCACGCAGTACTCATGCAGTCATCTAAGTACTCAGGCATTACCCTTGCACTCATAAAGTCACTCACGTACTACACATGCAGTCATCCAATCACCCAGGCAGTACTGCTGCACTCATGCAATCACCCAGGCAATACACATGCACTTATGCAATCACTCAGGCAGTACTCTTGCACTCAACCATTCAATTTGGTACTACTAATGCACTCATCTTTTCTCTTAGGCAGTACGTATGCACTCATCGTATGACCCAGGCATTACCTTTGCACTCATCCTTTCATACAGGTACTACCCATGCACTCATCTATTCTCTCAAGCACAACTCATGCACTAATACAATAACCCAGGCATTTTCCTTGCACTTATTCTTTCAGTCAAGGACTACCCATGCACTCATCCAATCATTCAGACAGTACCTCTGTAGTCATGCAATCACTCAGGCATTATAGTTCTACTCAATCATTCAGTCAGGCACTACCCATGCACTCATGCATTGTCGCAAGCATAACTCATGCACTAATAAGATAACCCAGGCATTACCCTTGCATTCTTCCTTTCACACAGGTACTACCCATGCACTCATTCAATCACCCAGACATTAACTCTGCACTCATACAATCACTCAGGCACTATTCTTGTACTCAACCATTCACACAGGCATTACCCATGTACTCATCCATTCTCTCAGGAACTACCCATGCACTCATCCAATGACCCAGGCACTTCCTTTGCACTGATCCATTCACTCACACAGTACTCATGCACTCATCTAAGTACCCTGGCATTACCCTTGCACTCATAAAGTCACTCAAGTACTACATATGCAGTCATCCAATCATCCAGGCAGTACTGCTGCACCCATGCAATCACCCAGGCAATACACATGCACTTATGCAATCACTCAGGCAGTACTCTTGCACTCAACCATTCAATCTGGTACTACTGATGCACTCATCTTTTCTCTTAGGCAGTACGTATGCACTCGTCATATGACCTAGGCATTACTTTTGCACTCATCCTTTCATACAGGCACTACCCATGTACTCATCTGTTCTCTCAGGCACAACTCATGCACTAATGCAATAACCCAGGCATTTTCCTTGCACTTATCCTTTCAGTCAAGCACTACCCATGCACTAATCCAATCATCCAGATAGTACCTCTGTACTCATGCAATCACTCAGGCATTATAGTTTTATTCAATCATTCAGTCAGGCACTACCCATGCATTCATGGATTCTCTCAGGCAAAACTCATGCACTGATAGGATGACTCAGGCATTGCCCTTGCATTCTTCCTTTCATACAGGCACTACTCATGGACTCATCCAATCACCCAAGCAGTACCTCTGCACTCATGCAATCACTCAGGCACTATTCGTGTACTCAACCATTCACACAGGCATTACCTATGCACTCATCTATTCTCTCAGGAACTACCCATGCACCCATCCAATGACCCAGGCACTACCCTTGCACTGATCTTTTCACTCAAGCACTACCCATGCACTCACCTAAGCATCTAGGCATTACCCTTGCATTCATTAAGTGATTCAGGTACTACACATGTACTCATCCAATCACCCAGGTAGTACCCATGCACTCATGTAATCACCCTGGCAGTACCCATCCGCTCATGCAATCACTCAGGTAATACTCTTGCACTCAACCATTCACTCAGGTACTACCCATGTACTCATGTTTTCACTTAGGCACTACCCATGCACTCATCCAATGACCCAGGCACTACCTTTGCACTTATCCTTTCATGCAGGAACTATGTCTGCACTTATCCAATCACCCAGGCAGTACACCTGCGCTCATAGAAACACTCAGGCACAACTCTTGCACTCATCATTTCACTCAGGCAGTAACCATGCAATCATTCAATCACCCAGGCACTATACCTACACTCATACAATCACCCAGGCACTACCTATCTACTTATGCAATCACTCAGACAGTACTGTTGCACTCAACCATTTACTCAGGCAGTACCCATGTACTCATTTTTTATCTTAGGCACTGCCCATGCAGTCATCCAATAACCCAGGCATTACTCTTGCAGTCATCCTTTTACTCAGGCACTACTCTTTCACTCAACCATTCACTCAGGCACTACCCATGCATTCATCCATTCTCTCAGGCACTACCCATGCACTCGTCAAATGACCCAGGCATTACCCTTGCACCCGTCCTTCCACTCAGGCACTACCCATGCACTCATCCAATCACCCAGGCACTACCCCTGCACTCATGAAATCACCCAGGCACTACCCATCACTCATCCAATCTCCCAGGCACTACCCATGCACTCATCCAATCACCCACGCACCACAGATATACTCATTCATTCATCCAGGTACTATCCATGCACTCATAGAATCATCCAGACACTGCTCTTGCACTCAGCAATTCATACGGCCACTACCCATGCAGTCATCGATTCTCTCAGGGACTGCCCATACAGTCATGCAGTGATCAAGGCAGTCCCCATGCATTCAAGCAATCACACAGACACTACCTATGCACTCACCAAATGAGCTAGGCACTGCTCTTACACTAATCCATTCACTCAGGCACTACGCATGCACTTATGCAATCACCCAGAAACTAACCTTGCACTCATCCAATCTCCCAGGTACTACCTATGCACTCATTCAATCACCCAGGCACTACCCATACACTCATTCATTCACCCAGGTACTATCCATGCACTCATAGAATCACCCAGACACTGCTCTTGCAGTCACCCATTTATTCAGCCCTACCCAAGACTCTATGTATCCATTCATACAATCACATACTCATTACGTATTGACTCATCTATACACACAGCATATATCTTTTCATTTTTAAACCAGAATAGGTGGTTCCATGAGAACTGTTTTTTTTCTTTTTTTGAAACTATTTTATATTTTTTTGTATTTTTTTAACTATTTTGTAGTTTTTTGGTGTTTTTTACATTTTTAAAGTGATTTCAAAAAAAAAAAGTAGCACAAAACTCTGTGCCTAATTGCAGGAACAAAAAAAAATTAACATTCGTGGCTATTTATACTGTCCATCTAGTATAATGGGGTGACCCAGTGCCCCTCAGAACCTGGGTGTACAAGAATGTGGAAAATGTTGGCTCTGTCTGGTACAGAATTGATTCTAGGTTTACTGAATAATAACAATAGAAAAAGTACTCAAACTTTTCAGTAATAATCAATGAAAATGTAAGAGAAGGAAGAACAAACAACACACCAAAATATTGCGTGAATCTGAAGTTGTATTAAGTGATATTTCAATATATTCTTTTACATTTTATGATGTCAAGATAACATTAGAAGGCTGTCACAGTTCATGAACATATGAGTTTTTCAAACGGCGCAAGTGATATGGTGAAAAAAGTGCGAAAAAAGTGCTAAGTGTGAACGAGATATATACAGTGCTGTACAGATGGTTAAAAACTGAGAGGCTTCTCAGTTCCCGAGCAGCGCCGGAGAGCTACTGAACTGTGATGCCACATTGATGTGATTCATCACCATCAAGGACCTCACTACAATCATTTCTTTGAATCCAACCTACAGTGGACCATACCCTGAAGACTTTTCTTTCTTTCTTTCTTTCTTTCTTAAAATCAGGCTGTCCCTTGGTTCACTTTGTCCTGAGGAAGACCACTGTGCCTACTAAACAATCACGCACTTCTCTGGGTCAAAACGTCGACGTGCTTGTCATAATCCTGACCCTACTCTCTCCGCCCCACGTGAAATGGAAATTTAAATCCCAAGCAGAGATTTATGTACCTAGGGATGGATGTTCTTTGAATGATCAGTTTTTAACCATCCGTACAGCACTGTATATATCTCGTTCACACTTAGCAGTTTTTTCGCACTTTTTTCACCATACCACAACTCATATGTTCATGAACGGTGACAGCCTTCTAATGTTATCTTGACATCATAAAATGTAAAAGAATATATTGAAACATCACTTAATACAACTTCAGATTCACGCAATCTTTTGGTGTGTTGTTTGTTCTTCCTTCTCTTACAATTTCATTGATTATAACTGAAAAGTTTGAGTACTTTTTTCTATTGTTATTATTCAGTAAACCTAGAATCAATTCTGTACCCGATAGAGCCAACATTTTCCACATATTTTGTCGTGTAGTTCCTATAGTACCCCTGCAAGACCTGCGCGTTTGGATAACATAAACTGTGGGCTTGGTGGCAGACTGGCTCTGTGCACCCCCACCGCGTATGTTAGCCTGTTTTGCATTAGCTAGCTCACAGTGCCACTAGAATCTCCTCTTATCGGGGAGAGATTAGTTTCTGGCAACCTTAAATCATGACAACCCTGATCCCTCAGAATCGTGGAAACAATGTACTAATTTTCGCTCAGTCACTCGTGCTTACTTGTTCGGTTTGTCTCAGAGAGTTACACAGAATAAACAGTCTGGGCGTTTCAATAAGTATTTATTGAACAGTTGTTATTCTAGTGTAGAATATATGTGCTGCAACAACCAGCAGGCAGTAGCAGAGATATATTATCAGCAGTACGATAAAAGTGAAAGGATAGTACAGTTCTACCATATTGCAATAATAATGGTTACATACATGAATATATAAAATGCATTATGAAAGTGCGCATACTCCTACGATGCCTAACTAGATGTACCTAACTGTACCTAGCATGTGTGTAGGTCTAAAAGCCTAAGAGCCAAGAATCCCTCTAGGATTTAGTCAAACCCCATTACCTGAATAGAGAGAGTGTGGGACCCCGTCCTGGTCTCTAGTTGGGCACCCCGCAAGGGCTGTGTTAGACCGCTGTCAGCTGGAGCGACTGCATGCAGGAGCCTCAGCGTCTCTGGTCAGTGTGTTGGCATGGAAGTCTCGGTTCCCTCTCTGCTACCGTGGCAAGATGTGGTGTATTTATACCCTAAAGTGTCTCGTCCCTCAGTATGGTGTGTATTGGTCTTTGTTAGACATGAGGAAAACGTCAGGGGTGAAATTTGTACATACACATTATGCAGGAGATGTAGCTGGTGAATGCTCATGCATAATTTATGAGTACATTGTAGGTCTGTGGTCAGGAAAAACCCTTCAGTGTTCAAACCATAGACTAGATAACGTTCAACCCTCAGTGTTCGTTGTGTGCTGTAGGGAACTAATGTAGGTGTAAGATCATGCCTATATAAGGACATAGGAGAGCATGACTATAATAGGGTATATACGATTATGACCATAATAGGGCATATACGATTATGTCTATATTAGGGCATATATGAACATGTCTATATTAGGGCCTCTATATGAAACATAACACCCACTCCTCTTTCGAATTGGATGACAATGACCATACTTAAAATCTGGACAAATTTAAAAACATTTTTAAAAGCAGCCAAAAACATGGTCTTAAAAATCGTTAAAAAAATATGTTAAAAAATGTTAAAATTTAGCTATTCATAGTCGCCACTTGAAAAAGTCAATTCTGTCCCATTTATGAAAGTTGCATCACTACAAGCAGAATAAGGCCATGCTTTTTCAAGCGAAAGTGTCAATTTAGGAAATGTTCCAAATTTTGTTAGTTTATTTATGAAATGAGTGAAGAGGTCGAATTCTTTTCCAGGACGCGATGAGCCAATTCGAGATTAAGTGTCCTGGCCAGAAAATACAGCATTATCTGTGTTAGCTACTGCAGACGACGAGTCCAAAGCCTCACAGAGAACGTCAATTGCACATAGATGGAATTCAGCACTGCCAACAGTCGTTGCTGTGGCAGTAAGTGCGGCAGTTTTTACCTGGGTGCCTGTGGAGGCGTCACCTAACCCAGCAGGAGCAAACGGCACCTGTGGATTCTCAAGGAATGCGTTCATCAGAATTGGAAGACGCAGGGGACAACGCAGAGCATGGGCCTTTAGGGGGTCCAGCATAGCATCCATGTCCGGAGGCGTATCTGATGGAAACGTTAGACAGAGATCCAACGCGCATTCTTCTCCGCAAAACAGGCATCGAAGAACAGGTAAGATGCAGTCCACCCAGACTGGTCTAAACGATAGAAACCAAGAGGCGTTCAATTCTCTTAGGCAAGGTATGCCCAGAAGCTGTACCATGCGTTCACTGTATTTCCGCTCCATGAGTGTGTTCGCCATTTCCTCGGAAATTGGGCCGTCCATTGCATAGCAGTAATATTACAATCAGTTCTCCTGCAATTAGGAACAGGATAAGCGGGAGACCTCCAAAGATGTTTCCCAATACGGAGTGTATAAAATTTGAGATAACTCCGAGGGCTGTCTGAAAGGTGTTTAATAGTCCTGACCCTATGGTCTTAAATAGGTGAACAATACCGCTCGTATCGGACATATTGAAGATACGACCCACCATCTCTGCGAAATGAAAGGGGCAGTTTGTACGTATAAGCGCTAGTATCTCAGTCGAGGTCCTTGCAACTTGAAGTTCAAAGGTTTCTCAAGCGGAGGTTAAGGGCACGGGTTGCTGTAGAAGCATGGCTTTCAGTCTGCTCAAAGTATCAAATCATACAAAGGAAACATTCAACGAAGGCCACAGCGGCGCCTCCCTGACTGTGTTCAGTGGCGGAAACAATACTTGCATACAGAAAGTAACCCTGGAGTTAACGGTGACCAGATAGGCGACGCCCGGAAGCATCCCGCAGCAACCTTGATCATTTAGCATCAAGTAACTCCCATTCGAGAGCAGCTGGAAAACCGGCGTGATCATGGCCGCTGGGGTCCCTGACATGTGACAAGATAAGTTCGCTACTGAACCACTACATGCTCCATGCAGAGAAATATCCTGACACATGAGAGAACCGCTTAAAGCGTTCTTGCAGTTTGTACCACTCAGATACACTTCTCGATCCCCACTCCGGCATCGATATCTATATGGTAACTCCCAAGTTTCCTTAATGTATCCCTTACCCATCTTTTCATATCTGCCTGCCTGCCTTTGCTCAAGGCAATATTGAAACTGAAAAGTAGTGACCGGTAGAGTAATTTGGCCATGAATTTGCCATTCGGTCGATGGCGATTCTGCCACAGTGAATGGTAATCTGTCCAGTTTCTCAATACACAGCATTGTATATTTGGCTCCCCTTTGTGCCATTTCTGTCTGTTTATCTGTTAGATTGTATTCTGAAAACAGGGACGTGGTGTTTATAAAACGCCAAGGCACATAGCCTGCACGCAAAGATTGCAGCGTCCAGCCTAACATCATAATAGAACGCAACTGAGATTGCCCGTGTTGTAACAAGGCCAAATCTTGTTCTAATATGTTGATTGCCGAAGATACAATGTTGCCTAAGGAGTAAATCCTGGAGGTCAAAGTTGTTAACCCATTATCTACCACAGCTAATGCCTTTTCTAAGTTAATACGGTCTATTTCCCCTATTCTCTCTGCGGCCTCTTGTTGGGATATTTTCCAGTTTTCATTGTAATATGCATAAATGCCAGCATATATGAAACGTTTCGGACGTGATTTCCTAGGGCCTAATAAGAAATCCCTAAGATCAATGTCAGGTGTGAGTAAGGTCAAGTGATGTTTCACTTCTGTGAGTGTTGAGGTTTCTAGCCAATCAAGGCACAACTTCCCAACACTATAGGATGTCACTACCCCTGGGTGTTGTCTTTGTACATAGCGTGGATCTGGCCTATGGATACTAAACCCTTTGGATGTATTCATAAATCTCTGCTGACATTTGTTTGTGTCCATGGGCCAAATCAGCCATTCTGTCCAATCAGGATCTGATCTGTTGTACTGGATAATGTCATATAGTCTTACCCCATGTGTAGTTGAATTCTGCCCCCCGCCCATCTGTGATGGTGTTGGAAACCCAGGCGAGTTCAGTTCCTTGTTCTTGGCTAGTCCAAGACAGGATGTTTGTTGCACAGTTTCATTTAGAAATATCATCTGCTGCGGAATGAGACATGCTCTAAAAAGCGCTTCTGTTCCCTGGACTTGCCAGTCCCTAGAACCCCAGATTGTTTTTAAAATCTATTGTGTCCTTCCATAGGTCGAAACCCTGTGTAGACAACTGGGCCATGAAGGAAGCAGAGTAAATCTGTTTGGTGTTTGTGAACATAATTTTCTGAGCTGATGTTTTTGCCACTTTGTAATAAAATGACGTTGGGTCAGATGTGTTGAACCCTGAAAAATATGTAAATTTCTGTGCAAATGTTTGCGAGCTACCTTTTGGTGGTGTTGGGCAGTGTTCCCACCGGTTGTACTCAAATATATTTCTAGGTGTTATAGATTTGTGTAAGAAATGATGACCATAATGCTGGTAACAGTACAATGTATCATAGTCTGAAGTACCTTCTAACATTTCATTGTTCGGAAATGCTGCAGTTTTTTCTAAATCAGACATTATGTTATTCACAGTTTCAGAGTCCCAATCATCAGAAAATGTACTGGAGGTAATGATATCACTTAAAGAAATTTAAAATACATGTTTAAGCTTTAAAAGTTCAGTCAGACCGAATATATCGAAATCAATCTTGTCCCATACTATACCGTCCGGTATAGGAACTGCTGTGATATTCACTGAAGACAAGTCTCTTGGTTCACGATGTGAAGATTGGTGTGGCTTTAAAATTAAATTAACCTTTTGGGCTGTAGAGCTCTGTTGAAGGTATCGTCCATTAATAAGCATACTAAAAGTTATAATTAAACCTAGCCAGAAGATGAAAAATAGAATCCCAGTGATATACCATAGTTCTATCCAAGGTGACACTAGGTAAGTCTTTTTAAAAAAGTTCAGAAAGTCAATGAGTTTTTGTTTGTGTGATTTTTTGGCTGGCGTCGTTTCCGGCTCGCTTGGATCCAGTGAAAATGTATCAAAGTTCATGAAGTAGCCAGAAACAGTTCGATCAATTGTTGGAATCGCATCGGGATTTGTTGAAATCGGATTTTGCTCTTGACGAGGCATGTTGACGTAGTCGTCTGTAGTCGGTCTGTTTGCAACTTGGTGGTTAAGTTGATTTTCATTTTGAAATCGAACTTCTTGTTGAAGTGGAACGAGTTCCATAGCATTGTGGCTTAGTCCTTCATTCAGTACGGGTGGCTCTTCAAACATGATGAGTCTTTCTGTTTGAACTTCTTGGATTGTAGTGAGAGGAGGGCGTCTGCTACTGTGGAGTCCACGTGGCCTACTGTTTAGTATCGGCCACATAGTGTGGTTTGATTAAGTCGATTGAGACAAATCTTTTCTCCTTTTTCCTGGCAAGAGGCGGCAGAAGTACAGTTCTTGTGCCTTGGATTGCTAGGACCGGTACAGCTGTTCTGTAAGATGGCCCAAATTCTTTCTTGTCTGCATTCTTCTCTCTGACCAGATCCCCGACTTTTGGGATCCAGACAGGTCTTGCCGTTACTGCCTTGACTTCCTCAGTGGCGGTCTGTTTTAAGTGGACGTTGCTTTGTTGTGAGCTGGATTCATTTAGATCCTGTAAAACAGCCAAACGATCATGGATATCAAATTGTTTTTCATCCGCCACTTCGCCTTCACAATCAAGATCAGGTACCCACATTCTTGTCCCAAATAGGACCTCGTAAGGAGTGACAGCCCCTAGAGAGCTTCTTGGCTGGTTGTTAATTGCTCTTTGGACCCCATAAAGGTGACTGACCCAACTACCGCCCTTGCCTAATACCCTAGCTGTTAAAGATTGCTTTAAGTCACGGTTTTTCCTCTCCACAACCGAATTTCCCTCAGGATGGTACGGAGAGGAGTACCGCAATGCTACGCCCATTCCTTCCATGGACTATTTGTAAGCCCGAGAGCTAAACGCCGGGCCACGGTCAGAATGTAACGTGCCAACTGCGTATGTGCCGATAAAGACTCACAAATCTTTTATAACAGTTCGAGCGTCAGCCGAGCACTGAGGCCAGACCCATAGGAATCTAGAGCAGGAATCCACTGCAACCATGATATATTTCTTGGCCCCATCTGACTGTAAGGGTCCGCAGTGGTTCAAATATACACAAGCGAGAGGTTTTTCTGATTTCAACAATGGTGTCTGCGCTGGGCGTGCTACGGTGGAGCCTTTCATCTGCTGGCAGATGTCACATTTCAAGACGTAGTCTTTAGTTTGTTTTGTTAACCCTGGCCACCAATAGCGCTGTTTCAATAAAGAAATAGTCGCTGTAACGCCTGTATGCGCAGAGCCCAAACCCTCGTGTGCTGCTAGTATTAAACCTTGCCTACGATCCATATTTGGTATTACCCTATCCCCCACTCCAGGAATCTGAGCATATGGAATGTTGTGTGCAACTAACTTGTAGGAGTATTTGAGTGGAAATTCTTTAGGTACTGCTGTGCTGCCTTTGCGTGAAGCAATGACAGCTACCATAATCTATCCTTGTTTTTGAACGAGTGATTGCTATGGATGCTGTGCGTTCAGCCCCCTTTGCGGCTTCATCAGCCAATGAATTCCCTTCAACGTGAACGCCATCACGCTGACGACTCAGTGTATGTGCCACGTGAGCCTTGGGTAGGTCGTTTTTCAACTCCACTACCTGTTCCCATAGCATTTTATGCTTAATTGTGCCACCTTTTGCATCTTTAAACCCGTTTTGTTCCCAATGATACAAGTATTCATTGTATGACTGTACACAGTAAAAGGAATCACACACAATTAGTGTGGGGAATTCGTGATCCGTATTTACAAGTGCCAGTATCAGTGCTTTTATTTCTGCCAACTGAGCGGTGCAGTCTCCTAGAGATTGCGTTTTAGTGCAACTTGGATGGAACTTTCCATCGCGCATGCGACCTTTAACGATTGCACACGCTGCGCTGTAAGCTTGCTTACTCCCTATGGCCGGTTGAGCAGATCTGTCAGTGTAAATAATGTATTCATACTGATCTAGAGGCAAAATCTCATTTGGTAGAGGATATTCTTGTTCGTATTGCAGAAATGCTTGTGTTTTTAAACTTGGATCAAATCTGTATTCAACATCCGTTGCAGTAAGAGAATTAGTCCATTGTATCCATCTGGGATGTAAGGCTTTCGCATTTGGAATGCTAGCCTTTGTAACAGCCTCTAAGGCTGGTACTGGGGTCACGACTATTATGCGCTTTCCCTGAGCCAGAGCTCTTTCTCTTGCTACAGTGGTCTGCACTGCTGTCAGGATTTTTTCTGTTGAAGTGAAACGCATCTCTGCGTTTGTGTACAGGTGTGATTTGTATGCGATTGGTACCGTTTCACCTTCATTGAAGGTTAAGTAAGTGTACCCGCATTGACCCGCTATTACTCGGATCACTAAGTTGCGTACATTTACTCGTGTCTGTAAGTGTTTTGAAGCTATTATGTCTTCTTGTAGTGAACGTAGGATGTTTGTATGTTCCTGTGTCCATTGTCTGACTGAAAAATCAGGTTTTATTAAGTCGTAGAAAGGTTTTACTCTTTCTGCGTAATCCAAAATGTATGTTCGCCCAAAATTTAGGAATCCCAGAATTGATTGTAAATTCTTTGATGATTTTGGAGGTTGGAGCAGCGCACACTTTTCTAAAAAGTTAGCTGCTAGGCTTTTTCCTTCACTTGACAGCTCATACCCTAAGAACAGGACATTGAGATGGGCAACCTTTGATTTTTTTAAATTAAATTTATAGCCCTCAGGGGCAAATCCCATAATAATGGTGCTCACCCTGGTCAAGTGCCTTGGTAAGTCATCGTCCATCAGATAAATATCATCCACATAGGACAATGCTTCTTCATCCAAATTTTGGAGTAACTCTGTTACCCTTGCTGAAAACAACCCCGGGCTATTCTTATACCCTTGGGGGAGTCGACAAAATTGCTGTTGTGACCCTAGCGCTGAGAATGCGGTCAAATACCTGCTTTCAGGCGCTATATTTTGGCAGAAAAATCCATTTGAGATATCAAGTGTAGTTTTGTATTTTTTCCGCACAATGTTATTCATTAATGCGGCACTATGTGCATTTTGGACAGCGAATGTCTTTGTGCAAGTGTTTAAATGTCTGTAATCTAAAACTAGACGATATGTGTTGTCAGGTTTTGATACAGGGAACAAAGGATTGTTCATTGGTGAGGTGCAATTTTCTATCACCCCTTGGTATTCAAGTTGATCTAAGATCTCCCTGACCTGTTTTTTAGCTTCTTGCTTTATAGGATATTGCCGTTGAGCATTTGGTGAAACTTTTAACGGGATCACGTGGTGGGTTGAATCCTCATCCCAACCAGCATGATTTTTGTACAATGCCGGAGCTAGGGCAACCGCCCACTCCTGCGCATATGCATGTTTTAAATGTATGGGAACGAGGTCGGAAAAGGCTGGAAAAATTATCTCTTCTCCCCTGGGACACTCCATGACAAATGCTGGCGGCCAGTCTTGTTCTGCTAATAGAATGCCATAACCTGATGACAGATTTTTCCAAAAGAGACTTTATTTTTCTGGGTCTGTCCCCCTCCATCCGGAGTGTTATTTCATGTAACTTATGTGGGACGCTTACCCGAGTATCAGGTGTTTCCACCGTGATATACTCACTCAACTCCGCTGTCACCAGAAATTCCTTCAGGTTCTGGCGAGCTATTGTTACTTCTGCCACGCTGTCTAGCATCGTCAGAGCCCATTCCCCGTTCAGAAGCTGTGTCCTCAGAATTCTGGGCATGTCTGATCTTGAGACCTGCTACCTTCTTCTTTTTGAACTGAGGTTTTTGTTTTTGTTTATCTTCTTTTTTAGGTGCGTAGTCCGCAGCGCGTTGCGTGTCTCTGGACTTTGTACGCTCCTCTTGTCTTTGTTCTGACCGTCCTTCCCTCTCGGAGTTTTTTGATGAACCCTGAAAGGAACGAGAGGAACGTGTATCAGTATCCTGATACCTGTCAGGTTTCCTAATATTATCCCTATTCCTGAGGTTATACCTCCTTTCAGAGGGCTCCTGTTGAGGAGACCTGCCTCGGGATTGAGATCTGCTGTCTTTAGACTTTTGTTGCTTTTTATTCTCCCACTTCTTTTTAGAAGAAGTAGGCGTCTGCTTTGTAGTGTCCTTTTCAGAACTGCCCACTAGTTGTGGTTTTAATGCTTTCCCACCTAAACTGTCTCTGCCTAATTCTGCATATGCAGTTTCAATTATTTTGGGTAGTTCGTGTTGTTGATCAACTGGACTGAACTCCCTTAGGCGTTGGCGGATCGCCACTGAAGCTGCTTCCCCCTTAATGTTAGCTAGTATTATGGCTGATACCTGTTCGTAGTTACCTAGCAACTTCATCCCTAAGTTAAGGGCAGGTTCTGCTCCGTACTCATTTTGTATCTGTCGCAATATGTCAGGTACCACAGCTAATGACGGGATACCATGCGTTCTGGTATATATGGCAGCAAAGACTGTACCCAAAGGGGTGCAGTCCTCTATTTGTGGGGTGATCCCCATGAGCAAGCAGATTGTTAGTATTCTGTGTTTATCACAGGTGGTAGTATTCGGGAATACTGCCTCAAGCTGAGTTATTTTCTGAGCTATCCAGAATGGTATTTGTTCGTGTTTTTCGGCATTTTGCCCATTACCGTGTGTAATGTTTGAGGAGTAATTTTATTTCCTGTACCCTGAGCTGGAGTACTATTTGCTGCACCTGGTGCAGGTTGGATTGTTAAGGTCCTCATGACAAATTGTGTCAGGTTTCTGTAGATTTTAATTAAATCAGTGTGTTGTACGAGTAAGTCTCCTGTGGCATTGTGGCAATGTCAGGATGTGGTGTGTAGGCCGCTAATATTGGCCATGTGGCTCCTTCTCCTCCGAGTGGGCCTAGCCTTACTCTTCTTCGTGCGTGGGATAGGGCACCATTAAACCAGTAATAATGTTTCTGGTAAGTGAGTGGAATCTCTATGTCCTCAAACAGACAATATTCTGGTGGTGCAACTCCTTCTATATAGTAGTGAAATGTCTTTGTTATTGCATTTGATGCTGGGAATGTAACCCATGAATAGAATACCTCTGTTTTGTTTGATTTGTGTGCCTCAATCACGAAAACTACCATGCCACCCCTAGCTTGTAAACCATTTTCTAACAGTCTTAGGGTGACTGTCATTCTGAATTTTGGTACAATCTGTATTGCATCCGTAGGATCTTCTCCTTCTTCTGAAAAATTCAGTTCAACTCTCTCTGCCCTTACCTCGGCATCAGTCATGTTTAGAGGAAGAAGTGTTCCAAGGGAACTAAGATAAGGTGTTATGCACAATTTTTAGGAACACTATGTTCTTTCAAGCTTGAATAACCAACAGCCAATAAATAGTATTTTTGTACTACTCAGCTGCGGTGGATTTTGTGCCCACCCACTCCAGACGTCTCTGGGGTTTTGTGAGTAGGTTCTCTGAGAATAGCACGACTGATTCTCAGATTCTACTGTTAAATAAGTACCCAACCAACGTTGCTGGCGCCATGTCGTGTAGTTCCTATAGTACCCCTGCAGGACCTGCGCATTTGGATAACATAAACTGTGGGCTTGGTGGCAGACTGGCTCTGTGCACCCCCACCGCGTATGTTAGCCTGTTTTGCATTAGCTACCTCACAGTGCCACTAGAATCTCCTCATATCGGGGAGAGATTAGTTTCTGGCAACCTTAGATCATGACAACCCTGATCCCTCAGAATTGTGGAAACAATGTACTACTTTTCGCTCAGTCACTCGTGCTTACTTGTTCGGTTTGTCTCAGAGAGTTACACAGAATAAACAGTCTGGGCGTTTCAATAAGTATTTATTGAACAGTTGTTATTCTAGTGTAGAATATATGTGCTGCAGCAACCAGCAGACAGTAGCAGAGATATATTATCAGCAGTACGATAAAAGTGAAAGGATAGTACAGTTCTACCATATTGCAATAATAATGGTTACATACATGAATATATAAAATGCATTATAAAAGTGCGCATACTCCTACGATGCATAACTAGATGTACCTAAGTGTACCTAGCATGTGTGTAGGTCTAAAAGCCTAAGAGCCAAGAATCCCTCTAGGATTTAGTCGTACCCCATTACCTGAATAGAGAAAGTGTGGGACCCCGTCCTGGTCTCGAGTTGGACACCCCGCAAGGGCTGTGTTAGACTGCTGTCAGCTGGAGCGACTGCATGCAGGAGCCTCAGCGTCTCTGGTCAGTGTGTCGGCATGGAAGTCTCGGTTCCCTCTCTGCTACCGTGGCAAGATGTGGTGTATTTATACCCTAAAGTGTCTCGTCCCTCAGTATGGTGTGTATTGGTCTTTGTTAGACATGAGGAAGACATCAGGGGTGAACTTTGTACATACACATTATGCAGGAGATGTAGCTGGCGAATGCTCATGCATACTTTATGAGTACATTGTAGGCTTGTGGTCAGGAAAAACCCTTCAGTGTTCAAACCATAGACTAAATAACGTTCAACCCTCAGTGTTCATTGTGTACTGTAGGGAACTAATGTAGGTGAAAGATCATGCCTATATAAGGACATAGGAGAGCATGACTATAATAGGGCATATACGATTATGACCATAATAGGGCATATACGATTATGTCTATATTAGGGCATATATGCACATGTCTATATTAGGGCCTCTATATGAAACATAACAATTTATAGTGTCCAACATGGTTTGCACAACCTGCTCCCCCACACTCAAAACAGCTATGCACTTTGGACACAAGAGTGCAACTTTTGCTAAATCAGGCAGAGTTGGTGGAATATTCTACAGCTTGTCACCATGCTTTACAGTGAATGAGTGCGCATATTGGCCACCTTCAGAAGTTTTCAGTCTTGCCAATTCTGCTCTTGCAAGACGGTTTCCATGCATTGTCCTCAAATGCTTGTACATAGAAGATGTGCCGCAGGTATACTTTCTCTCGGAGCCCGACACAGCACCTTCTCACACACCTTGCACACCTCTGTGCATTTACTTTCTTTGTCCCCTCTGGAATCGTAAAAAACTCCAACACAATGCTTTCCATCTTCTTACGTGGGGGCTCATCCTCTTCCTCAAAGACAGTCTGGTCCTCCTCCTCTTGCAGGTCTTTTGATACAGCCTTTTTAAATTTTCAAAATCAAAATGTAAGAAACACCAAACCACCTGCAAAATAGCTTGTCCTAGAATGAGACTGACTGTTGGCAACCACACCCTAAAGTAGAAGAAAGAGGTTGGGATCTAGCAGGTTTAATGATGATAGGATGTTTGAGCAATCAAATCTCTTTTTTTTTGTGTCACATGGGGTGCACGACTCCTACGCGGTGCCACCGCTTAACAGACGCTATTCTGTTTTCTTTTTTAAATTTGCATTTCAACAATATTTGGTTGTATGTTATAATATTTCATTTACAAATAACTGTACCTCCTCATTTAAAAAACAAGATATAAATCTATATTTATATATACATATTTTTTTTTTTAAAGTTGGATTCGCGTCCCATACGCGAATCCGGAAGTTGTGATCTACACAGACTTACTGCGATTCCTACAGTTACTATTAAAAAACGTTTTAATAACTTTCATTTATTAATATACAAGTTTAGTAACTATCTTAACAAACCTCTAACCTTGAAGTTAATATTATTATTGTCTATATATATGAAAAATATATATGTGAAAAATCACGCTGGAACCGCTTTTCGTACAGGTATCCGGAACTAATGCTCGGCAATGTACAGGGATTCACGTCCGGTACTATTCAAAAATGTTGCTGTGCTTCTTCCGCCCCCACACGCCTGTGGTAGTTGGTGCGCAAATGCCCGCAAAGCCTACCGGACGTATTTCAATCCAATATCGAACAAGTATGCGCTCACTCAGGGAAAGTTATTGCGCTATAGATTTTAATACCAGTAACGCGTTTCGGAGTACAGAGTCTCCTTGTTCACACACCGGATTGTTGCCAAACCACACCTTTACATGCCGGAAATTAAACATAGAAGAAGGACATTCCTTGTTACATCATTGTCACTTGTTACAGCTTTGGCATCCATTTTGTAATGGTCAATACTCAATGTATAGCAATGCGTAATTACACATATTTTGAAAACAACATCCTGTAATCGTCAGTACTCATAAGCTATGCTCGTGTTGTGCAAGCAATCAGTATAGCTGTCATATCGTGTAGAAAAGAGAAAAAGGGTTACTAGGGGGCTTATTATGATGGCGGGCGGACATCAGTCCGCCCGCCATCATAACGGTGATGGGACCACCCGCCAGACGTGCGGCGGTCCCACCAGCCCAATTAGGATGCGCCCGCCAGTATGGCGGGCGCATCCTGGCCTTTTAACATTGCGGGCGGTGCTGCTGGCTGCAGCACCGTTCGCAATGCCAAAATGCCACGATGTGCATTCCCATGCACAACGTGGCAGGCACCACGCGGTGCCTGCCACCTTGTGCATGGGAATGTGGTACCCCCCAGTGCACCCCCCCAAACACACAGAGGGGGCCTGCAACGGGCCCCCAAAGCCAGTCTCCGCCTGTCTTTTTGCGCCCCGATATCCGCCGCAAAAAGACAGGCGGAAGGGCAGAACATAATCACTACGGCGGTGCCTTCACGGCACCGCCGCAATGTTGCCCTGGTTCCGGGTTCCGCAAGGCGGGCGGAAAAGGACCACCTTGCGGGACCATGGCGGGCGGACCGCCGCGGTACCATCATGATTCCCACCGCCATCCTAATTTGGCGGTGGGAATTTTCATTGTGATGGCGGAAGGACCGCCACCGCCGGCCCGGCAGTGGCGGTCCTTCCGCCATCATAATGAGCCCCTAGGTTATGAACTCCTGTCAGATATACAGATTAGACCAGTGGCCATCTTAGAGAGGTAAATGGCTCTACACATGGAAAGTCACCTTGTTCCCTGGTCTCATTCAAAACCTCGCTCTGTGCCTGCATAGTGCAAGGGTTTCTGCATAATTCTCCCAATTCTGATAGTATGTGTTTCAGTATATGTTTCAGTACATGTGTAGAGCCATTTACCTCTCTAAGATGGCCCCTGGTCTAATTTGTATATCTGACAGGAGTTCATAACCTAGTAACCCTTGTTCTCTTTTCTACACGATATGATAGCTATACTGATTGCTTGCACAACACGAGCATAGCTTATGAGTACTTACGATTACAGGATGTCATTTCCAAAATATGTTAAGACCATCTATGTGTAATTACGCATTGCTATACATTGAGTATTGACCATTACAAAATGGATGCCAAAGCTGTAACAAGTGACAATGATGTAACAAGGAATGTCCTTCTTCTATGTTTAATTACCGGCATGTAAAGGTGTGGTTTGGCAACAATCCGGTGTGTGAACAAGGAGACTTAATACACTCTTAACAAGCTGGCACCCTGCTGAGTTAGAAAGCAAAAGTTTAAGATTAAAGCCACTATCACGTTGTTTAACTATGACTTGGTTTAATTGAAAAGAAGACACCGGAGCCTAGACTGCAAATTGTGTATCTCTTTATCTCAATCAGACAAGCACCTGCAATGTACAGGTATTTGGACAAAATATCGAGTTGTAAATATCAGGAGACAGAATTAGCAAAAAAACAAAAATTGTGATGCGAAAATATTGTGATGCCGAAATATTGTTGTCAAGAATATTGTTTTTTCAGTTAAGTGATATCGTTCTTAAGAATATCGATGTTATAAATATAATTTTCAATAATATGGTTGTAAAAATATTGTTTTTTAATTCATGTATTATGTTTCAGTTTATATATTCATTTTATGTGTTAGTATTGTTTGTATAATTGTTATTAATTGTTTTTTTATATGGTTTGCAATTTTAAGTGATTTAGAATTTTTATTTACATTTTTAATAGTAATTTATTGTGTTGTAGCTGGTTGTTGGGTTTGTAGGGGGCTAGGGTCCGAAGTTAATTAGGTATTAATTAATTATTAACTAAATAATTATCCTTAAGTATGTGATTGATATTCATTATGTATATTATAAATATTGATACTTATATTTTAGGTTGTGAGTTGCTACGTTTGCAGGGGTATAGGATTTGGAAGTTAATAAGGTAATAATTATAAAACAATTAATTTATAATGGATTTTTTAATATTTAGTTGTTTATTAATTATGTAAATTGTGTAATAATCATGTATTTTAGTTATATTTTAGGTGTGGGCTGCTGGGTTTGTAGGGGTACAGGATGGAAAGTTAATTAAGTAATAATTATTTAACAATTAAATAATATATTATTATTAAATATTTAATTTAATACTAATTAAGCACATAATGCCACATTGATTTATTTTAGTTTTATTTTAGTTGCAGGTTGCTAGGTTTGTAGGAGTATATGGTGGGAAGTTAATTGAATAATCATTAAAAAAAAAAATATTAAAGTATAATTAAATATTTAATTAATTAATAATTAAGTAAATTGTGTAATAATTATATATTTTAGTTACATTTTAGATGTGGGCTGCTAGGGTTTGTAGGGTAGGACATTAATTAAGTATTAATTAAATAACAATTAATTGTTAATTAATTATGTAATTGTTTATAAATTATGTAAATTGTGTTATACTTATTTATTTTCATTATATTTTAGGTGTGGGTTGCTAAGTTTGTAGGGGTATATGATGCAAAGTTAATTAAGTAATAATTAAATAAGCATTATATTTTAATTGAAAATTAATTATTACATTGTTTAAGAATTTTGTAAATTGGATAATTGTGGCTTATTCTTTTAAATTCTTATTTATATTCTTTGTTAAGTAATGTTTAAATTTAGAATTTTATATATTTTTTAATTAGTAGGGTTACTCAAGTATGTAATATGTTTGAAGTGAAGTAGTGTAGTGTACCTACTGTTGCTTAGACTGAAGTGGGAATAGTAAATCTTACCCCTCCAAAGTCCATTGCTTTTCCTATTGTTTGACAGACTGGAGTGTTAACTTAGTTAGTTAGGTAAACTTAACTGACTGGAGTGGGAATAGTAAATCTTACCCCTTCGAAGTCCCAAGCTTTCCCTACTGTTGCTCAGACTGGAGTGTAAATAGTAAGGGCCTGATTACGACTGCCCCGCTGCTGCACCGCCAAAGCTGTGGTCGGGCCGACCGCCTGATTAGGAGTTTCCTCCTGCCTGGCGGACTTTTTTTTGGCATTCCAACGGTGGTGCCTCTAAAAATGGGCACCGCAATGGGAACGCCAAAAATTGTTCTTGCAGGGCATGGAATAAAAAGTCCATGCCATACAGGAACTGGGGTGCATACACACAGGGGGGCACATGTTGTGCCCTTCTGCATGCACCCCAGGTCGCAGAGGAACAAGGGGCCCCATTTGTTTCCTTTCCTCTGGTGTTTTAATGGAGGAGGAACCGCCATGAAAACCATGGCGGAGAGAAAACTCCTAATATACTTGGCGGGACTGCGGTGGTCCCACCAAGCATATTGATGCCTCCTGATTGCCCCAACACTGCCAGGGAACGGCAGTTCCCTGGTGGCTGTGGCGCGGCAATGGTGGTCCGACCACCCTAATCGGAATAGGGTGGTCGGGAGATTGCCGCTGCGCCCCCAGGAGCCTGGCAGTCCGTGGACCGCCAAACTCATAATAGAGCCCTATTGAAGTCCAAAGCTTTCCCTATTGTTGCACAGACTGGAGTGGGAATAGTAAGTTTACTTCCTCCGAAGTCCAACGCTTTCCCTACTATTGCACAGACTGGGGATGGGAATAGTAAATGTAACCCTTCTGGAGAACAACGCTTTCCCTACTGTTGCACAGACTAGAGTGGGTATAGCAGATCTTACCCCTCCGAAGTACAACACTTTCCCTACTGTTGGACAGACTGGAGTGGGACTAGTAAATTTAACTCCTCTGAAGTCCAACGTTTTCCCTACTGTTGCGCTGTTTGGAGTGGTAATAATATATTTAACCCCTCCCACTTTCTCTATTGTTATGGAATAGTATATCTATTATTTCTAGACTCCACTACCTTTCCTAACATCGGAAAAAAAATGTTTTATATATTTGTTAATAATTTTAAGTTTATAGTATTTGTTTATATATTTTTTTGCTTCTAAATTTGTATGTTTTTTGCAAATGTGTTTTTTTGTTTTTTAATATGTTTTTCTTTTATTTGTTTGGTAATTTATTTAATGTTTTGGAATTTAATTGATAATATTTCTTCTGTTATGTGTAATATATATACATATGTATATATATATATATATATCCATATTACATCATTTCCATCATAAAACAATGATCCACAGCACCCAAATGCTTCAAGCAGATTTTAATTCAGCAAATGCACGACTCAACGCGTTTCGGAAACAAAAGTTCCCTTTCTCACGAGTGTTGAGGTTGTGGTTCACAATGATTTAAATAAACTTCACATGACTTGTGACTACAAATGAAAGTGTAAACAGACTTCATCATTACCGCAAAGTAATGCACTATTACGAAAAAAACACAATATTAAATCATACTGGTTTTACAACAAATTTTGAGTGCAATTAAACTTAGTACAAAGGTGGAAAAACGAGTGTGGGAAAACACAGATGTATAAAATAGGTGCCGCTTCATGAACGGGACAGACTGAGTTCATTTCTTTTCACTCACAATCACTGAACTTTGTTGTTCCCCATACGGCTACAAAGTAACAATTGCTTGTTTCTCTCTGTTGAGGAGTTACAATTGATAATTCATTCGCACAAATCAATTGCGACCAAGGTGAATGGTATTACCATCAAGTTACGTGCTAGTGCGCTTCTGCCTCGTCCTGTCCTTGTATGTGAAAACGCGCTTTAAACACGAGTTACGAATTCCTCAAATGTAAGTGCCCTAAACTTCCTGCATTTTATTTACTCCCTAAACTGCACAAAAACAGTATTAACCCCCCAGGCAGACCAATTGTGTCCTCTAGAGGCAGCTGCCTGGAAAACACATCACGATACGTTGATTTTTATTTGCAACCACTAGTTCAGGGATTACCGTCCTTTATCAAGGACACAAGTGATTTTTTAAGAGTGATTGACCAGATTGAGTGGGATGACCAATTCCTATTGATGTGCCTCGATGTCACTAGCCTTTATACCTGCATCCCACATGAGGCAGGGATCAAGGCATGTCGTCACTTCCTGAGGAACCGATCAATCTCATATCTGTTTCATACAGAAATGATTATTGATATGATGTACAAGTGCCTTACGCAAAATTTCTTTGTCTTTGACAAAGTGATCTATCGTCAGATTCTCGGAACTGCAATGGGGACCTGCTTCGCCCCCAGCTTTGCGGGTTTATACCTAGGCTGGTGGAGGAGCAGGTCGCTAGCACATTACCCATTTTTAAAGAGTGTGTCGTCACATGGGTAAGATACATTGACGACATCTTCTGTGTATGGAAAGGAAGCACTGAACAAGCGAACCAGTTTGTTGAGACACTCAATAACAATACATTGAATTTAAAATTTAGTAGCAAAACCAAAGGGGATGATGGACGGAGTGTTGAACATTGCAAGCACTCAACCCCAGTCAACTGATCTGGATTTAATCCATCATCATTCTTTAGCTCACTCCGCCACCCCAGTTCAGACATGGCCATATGCAAATCAGTCTGACCCTGTGCCTTATGGGAACAGTCCAGCCCGAACTGCCAAGCCATGTCTTTCCTGGACCGGAAACAAGCATCCTGGGACCAGTTTCTGGCTTACAGCCATCATCAGCCAGGCTATCTTGAATCCAGTGGCAAAGTGAGCAAGGGACCCACGTCTGGGCATACCCTGCCAACTTAGGGTGAACATAGCAAAACCAAAGGGGATGATGGACGGAGTGTTGAACATTGCAAGCACTCACCCCCAGTCAACTGATCTGGGTTTAATCCATCATCATTCTTTAGCTCACTCCGCCACCCCACTTCAGACATGGCCATATGCAAATCAGTCTGACCCTGTGCCTTATGGGAACAGTCCAGCCCGAACTGCCAAGCCATGTCTTTCCTGGACCGGAAACAAGCATCCTGGGACCGGTTTCTGGCTTACAGCCGTCATCAGCCAGGCTATCTTGAATCCAGTGGCAAAGTGAGCAAGGGACCCACGTCTGGGCATACCCTGCCAACTTAGGGCGAACATAGCAAAACCAAAGGGGATGATGGACGGAGTGTTGAACATTGCAAGCACTCACCCCCAGTCAACTGATCTGGGTTTAATCCATCATCATTCTTTAGCTCACTCCGCCACCCCAGTTCAGACATGGCCATATGCAAATCAGTCTGACCCTGTGCCTTATGGGAACAGTCCAGCGCGAACTGCCAAGCCATGTCTTTCCTGGACCGGAAACAAGCATCCTGGGACCAGTTTCTGGCTTACAGCCGTCATCAGCCAGGCTATCTTGAATCCAGTGGCAAAGTGAGCAAGGGACCCACGTCTGGGCATACCCTGCCAACTTAGGGCGAACATAGCAAAACCAAAGGGGATGATGGACGGAGTGTTGAACATTGCAAGCACTCACCCCCAGTCAACTGATCTGGGTTTAATCCATCATCATTCTTTAGCTCACTCCGCCACCCCAGTTCAGACATGGCCATATGCAAATCAGTCTGACCCTGTGCCTCATGGGAACAGTCCAGCCCGAACTGCCAAGCCATGTCTTCCCTGGACCGGAAACAAGCATCCTGGAACCGGTTTCTGGCTTACAGCCGTCATCACCCAGGCTATCTTGAATCCGGTGGCAAAGTGAGCAAGGGACCCACGTCTGGGCATACCCTGCCAACTTAGGGCGAACATAGCAAAACCAAAGGGGATGATGGACGGAGTGTTGAACATTGCAAGCACTCACCCCCAGTAACTTGATGGTAATACCATTCACCTTGGTCGCAATTGATTTGTGCGAATGAATTATCAATTGTAGCTCCTCAACAGAAAGAAACGAGCAATTGTTACTTTGTAGCCGTATGGGGAACAACAAAGTTCAGTGATTGTGAGTGAAAAGAAATGAACTCAGTCTGTCCCGTTCATGAAGCGGCACCTATTTTATACATCTGTGTTTTCCCACACTCGTTTTTCCACCTTTGTACTAAGACGAAGTTTAATTGCACCCAAAATTTGTTGTAAAACCAGTATGATTTAATATTGTGTTTTTTTCGTAATAGTGCATTACTTTGCAGTAATGATGAAGTCTGTTTACACTTTCATTTGTAGTCACAAGTCATGTGATGTTTATTTAAATCATTGTGAACCACAACCTCAACACTCGTGAGCAAGGGAACTTTTGTTTCCGAAACGCGTTGAGTCATGCATTTGCTGAATTAAAATCTGCTTGAAGCATTTGGGTGCCGTGGATCATTGTTTTATGATGGAAATGATGTAATATGGATGTTACGGGTTCCGCTAACCCGCCACGGCCCACCGTCGCTTGAGGCCTGAGTTGAAGCGGAAAACTGGTTTGGATATATATATATATATTCAACCAGCAATCGTTCCCTCGCCTGGAAACAGACCAGAGCACACAGCGGGGCTGCAGAAGTTCCTTTTTATTTCAAAATTGCATGACGCATTTCAGCAAGTGTGCCTTTATCAGATGCTCATGGCTTCCAGGTTTGTCTACACCTTTTTTTTTAACATGCTGCCTCGCTGCCATTGGAGGAAGCATCCGGCCAGGTTTTCATTGGAGAAAAGTTTATGGCCACTCAAAAAGACTGCAACTCCCAGCATTCCTCACAATTGTGGTACTAAATCCTGAAAGTGTTATTATTGACAGCCCTCCTATTAATAACATCCGTATTCAATCTCTAGTGAGAGCGGGCTGTTTCAGCCAGTCCTTGTGAGTTTAAAACTAATTGTCTTTATAGGATTTGCCTGAAAGCCATTTCTTTTAAATATACCAGGTTTCTTCCAACCCCTTCATCCAGCCGCACAATGCCAGTAGATCACACCTGGAGGCGCAGCTTAGGTAACCCAAGCCTCACCTTGAAGTCATGGTCCGACAATTGCAGCAGGTTCCCAATCTTCTCTGGCTGCGGCGGTCCCGAGGTTTTGAATAACTCCAAACTACATCCTTTCACCACTGCCACTGATACCTCTAAACATATTGAGGACGGGGCTCTGTGCGCGCCGTTGGCACCGTTTGAACGAATCTTCGCGAAATTTTCAAAACTAATGACCAGCTCAGGTCAGCTCCTGTCTTGAAAGTTTGGGGGTGATTCGTCAAGCGGGGGCCGAGAAAAAAGGGGGATCTCAAAACGCGTTTTCCCCATGTTAATTTCCATAGGAATTTTTGGAACAGGCTACAGCCAGAACTGCTGAACGGAATTACACCAAAGTTGGCAAGAAGGTAGCTCTTGGTTCAGAAAGGGCCCCTTTTAAAATGGTGTAAATCCGTTCAGTAGTTCCTGGAGAAATTCTAAAAATTTAAATTGATATATCTGAGCACCGAGGAGGAGCCGCGAATCCTCCCAAGCACGAGCTTCAATCTTATTGGCTGCCAACACTCCAAACCAGAATGTGTTGGCAGCCATCTTGTGACTCAGTAACCGAGTCACAAGAAAAAGGAAAAAAAAAGTTAAAAATGAAGAAAAGGGGGCAGGGTAGAAACACCCTGACCCCCTAGGCCTGCTCAGGGGATCCCACAGGCACCCCCAGGCCCAATAAAAGCATTTTTTTTTTTTAATTTTCAGCCGGAGTCGTGCTGGGTGCGCGAATCCAGAAGAAAGTTTTAAAAAAAACAAAGTGCGGTCTCCCGCACTTCGTTTTCTTAAAGCCCCCGGGTGGGCCAGGTCCCGGGGGCAATATTTAATAATGGTGCGGGGGCCCATGGGGACCCCGCAGCCCCGGGGACCGCCACCTCCCCGGGGCGATCCTTATTCAAATGCGGGGGACTCACGGCCCCCCGCAGCCCCGGGACCGCCACCTCCCCGGGGCTTTATTTAAAAAAAGTAAATAAAAAGCGTGGGGGGGCTCTTGCCCCCCATGTAGCCCTGGGGACCGCCACTTCCCCGGGGCTTTAATCATTAAGTGCGGGGGTCATTGCGGCCCCCTGCAGCCCCAGGGACCGCCACCTCCCCGGGGCTTTTATTTAAATTAAAGGTGTGGCGGGGGCTCCTGCCCCCCCACACTGCCCTGGGGACCACCACCTCCCCGGGGCATACAGTAATTTGAATTCGGGGGTCCATAGCGGACCCCCGGCCCCGGGGACCACCACCTCCCTGGGGCGTTGCACATATGTTGGAGGGGGGACCTCGATGTCCCTGGGAACCGCCGCCCCCCAGGGCCGGCTCCTGCAATGTCCCAGGGTGCCCACCCCCGGAACATTGCTGTTTGCTATGGCAGGGCGGGAGCACGGCTCCTGCCCTGCCATAGCAAACTCCTGCTTTGCTTCTTGGAAGCGAGAGCAGGAAACCTGCTCTCGGTACCAAGAAGCAAAGCAGAATTGCTTTTGAGCAAGGGGAGCTGCATGTTAGCAATGCCGGCTCCCGCAGGAGGCGGGGAGCCGGCTGGGACCATGGGGGCATTGGGACTCCCCCCACGGTCCCCAACTTGAGGGCCGGCCCTGGGTGACGGGGTCCCCAGGGCCAGAAGTGGCCCAGAGGAGGGGGGCCACGCGGCCCCCTCCTTAATTAAAAAAAAAAGCATTGGCCAAGTTCCGGGGGTTGGGGTCCCCGGGGCCAATAGTGGCCCAGGGAAGGGGGGCCACGTGGCCCCCCTCCCTAAAAAAAATGTTTTTAAAGCTTTGGCCATGCCCCGGGGGATGGGGTCCCCTGGGCAAAAAATGGCCTCAGGAGGGGGGCCAGGCGGCCACCCTCCACAAAAAAATAAACAAGGCTGGCCAGGCCCCTGGGCCAAGAGTGGCCCAGGGGAGGGGGGCCACGCGGCCCCCCTCCCGGGAAAAATATTTTATAAAAACGAGGCCAGGCCCTGGGGATGGGGTCCCCAGGGCCCAAAAAATACTAAAAGAAGGAGGGCCACACAGCCCCCCTTCTAAAAATATTTGTAAAAAAGAAAAGCCGGCATCTCGCCGGAGGCCCTGCCCCCTCCCTGCAACACTCTGCAAACGCGCCCCCTGGCACTTTCTAAGTTGGGGGATTAAGTCTCCTTCATTCCTGAGGGTCCCTTGGGGCCAACTAGCCCACCAGGTACCTCCAGTAATCCCCACACAGTGGTATTGCTGAGAGGTGGTCTGAGGCCACGCCCCTTTTTACACCACTCTGAAAACGCACCTCTTGGAGCACAGCTGGTGGGGTGATGAGGTCCTCTTGTGTCCTGAGGACCTCAGGACTAAAGTGGACTTCATCCCCCAAGCAGCAGTGCGCCAGGAGGCACGTTTGCAGAGTGGTGTAAAAAGGGGGCGTGGCCTCGGACCACTCTCAGCAATACATCTGTGTGGGGCTTACTGGAGGTAACAGGAGGGCTAGTTGGCCCCCAGGGACCCTCAGGAGGTAAGGGGACTTCCTTCCCCAACCAAGAGCGTGCCAGGAGGCGCATTTGCAGAGTGGTGGACAAAGGGGGCGTGGCCTGTGTTCACCTCTCAGCAATCCCACTGTGTGGGGCTTACTGGAGGTAACAGGTAGGCTAGTTGGCCCCTAACCACCCCCAGCAGCGAAGGGGACTTCAATCCCCATCCAAAAGCCCACCAGGGAATGCGTTTGCAGAGTGGTGGGCAAAGGGGGCATGGCCTGCTATGAGAACTTAGCAATCCTGCTGTGTGGAACTTACTGGAGGTAATAGGAGGGGTTGTTGGCCCCCAAGGATGTCCTTGGGGGCCAATTACCCCTCTTGTTACCTCCAGTAAGTCCCACACAGTGGGATTGCTAAGGCGTCTTCGGAGGCCATGCCCCCTTTCTCCACCACTCTGCAAACGCGCCTCCTGGCAGACTACGGGATGGGAGATGAAGTCCACTTTACTCCTGAGGGACTTTGGGGGCTAGGAATCCCTCCTGGTACCTCCTGTAAGTCCTATGCAGCGGAATCCCTTTCTCCACCACTCTGCAAACGCGACTACTAGTTAAAGAAGCATTTGCAATGTAATAGGTTTTGCATTTGCGAGAGTTAGAGCTATTGGCGTTGTAAATGTAAAAGTGTTTTAATAATGTTTCTTAGAGTGGAGTGGATGTAAGTTGTGTGTAGTGGAATTATGTGGTATGTTGTGCCGTGAAATTATGTGGATAGAAAGTATGTGGTATTTAGTGTGTAGGAATTATGTAGAGTTGGATTATGTGTTATGGAGAGTAATTGTGTTTTATGATAGTCTGTGTTGTGGAGTTGTAACCTCAGGTTTAGTCTTCCTCATTTCCATAGAAGCTAAACTATGAACTCAATGAGACAAAAAAAAAGAAGGAACCACTGAGGAGCACTTCTGGACCTAGTCAGAGGTATGAGCAGGGCCACTGGAATTATGTGACTGTTTGGCTGCACCGACTTTTGCACAATTATACATTTTCCGCATTTGCCACATAATCCATCATCTGCTGCATAATCTGCAGATTTGAACAAAAAAAACATTGTTTCTAGCTCAAATGGCTCAAACGTTACCAAAAATGCAGCGACAAGTGTTACAGCGTGGTGGAAGGCCCTGTGCAAACCTAGAATGGTCCCCTGTTACTTATTGCTAAATGTGGGTATTAAATTGGTACTAATGGTGTGTAAACCACTCTTGCTTCTTTCTGCGCCTCTCTTGCCTCTTTCTACATTTCTGTTACTACTTTCTGCAACCCTCATGCCTCTTTCACACCACTCTTCCCTCTTTCTACACCCCTCTTCCCTCTTTCTGCACCTCTCTTGTTTCTTTCTGTATCCCTCTTGCCTCCTTCTCCACCCCACTTCCCCCTTACTACATCTCTGTAGCTTCTTTATGCACTTCTCTTACTTGTTTCTGCACCTCTCTTGTGTCTTTCTGCACCTCTCTTGCGCCTTTCTGTACCTCTGTTGGTTCTTTCTGCACTTCTCTTGCTCTTTCTGCACCCCTCCTGCCTCTTTCTGAACCTCTCTTGCCTCTTTGTGCACCTCTTCTACCTTTTTCTGTACCGCTCTTGCTTCTTTTTGCACCTCTGTTGGTTCTTTCTGCACTGCTCTGGCTTCTTTCTGCACCTCACTTGCCTCTTTCTGCACTTCTCTTGCTTCTTTCTACACCTCTGTTGCTTATTTCAGCAATTCTCTTGCCTCTTTCTGCACTTCTCTTGCTTGTTTCTGCACCTCTCTTCCATCTTTCTGCACCTCAATTCCTTCGTTCTGCACCCCTCTTGCCTCTTTCTGCACCCATCTCCCCTCTTTCTGCACCTCTCTTGCCTCTTTCTGCACCCCTGTTCCCTCTTTCTGCACCTTTCCTGCCTGTTTCTGCACCTCTCTTGCCTCTTTCTGTACCTCTGTTGCTTTTTTCTGCACTTCTCTTTCTCTTTCTGTACCCTTCGCGCCTCTTTTAGCACCTCTGTTGCTTCTTTCTGCACTTGTCTTCCTTCTTTCTGCACCCCTCGTGCCTCTTTCTGTACCTCTCTTGCCTCTTTGTGCACCCCTCCTACCTTTTTCTGCACCCCTCTTGCCCCTTTTTGTACCTCTGTTGGTTCTTTCTGCACTGCTCTTGCTTCTTTCTGCACCTCGCTTGCCTCTTTCTGTACTTCTATTGCTTCTTTGTACACCTCTGTTGCTTCTTTCAGCAATTCTCTTGCCTCTTTCTGCACTTCTCTTCCTTCTTTCTGCACCCCTCCTGCCTCTTTCTGATCCTCTCTTGCCTCTTTCTGCACCTCTGTTGCCTCTTTCTGCACCTCACTTGCTTCTTTCTGCACCCCTCCTGCCTCTTTCTGCACTTCTCTTGTTTCTTTCTACACCTCTCTTGCCTCTTTCTGTACCTCTCTTGCCTCTTTCTGCACTTCTCTTGCCTCTTTCTGTACTTCTCTTCCTTCTTTCTGCACCCCTCCTGCCTCTTTCTGATCCTCTCTTGCCTCTTTGTGCACCTCTGCTACCTTTTTCTGTACCGCTCTTGCTTCTTTTTGCACCTCTGTTGGTTCTTTCTGCACTGCTCTTGCTTCTTTCTGCACCTCACTTGCCTCTTTCTGCACTTATCTTGCTTCTTTCTACACCTCTGTTGCTTCTTTCAGCAATTCTTTTGCCTCTTTCTGCACTTCTCGTCCTTCCCTCTGCACCCCTCCAGCCTCTTTCTGTACCTCTCTTGCCTCTTTGTGCACCTCTCCTACCTCTTTCTGCACTCCTCTTGCCTCTTTCAGCACCTCTGTTGCTTCTTTCTGCACTTCTGTTCCTTCTTTCTGCACCCCTCCTGCCTCTTTCTGTACCTCTCTTGCCTCTTTGTGCACCTCTTCTACCTTTTTCTGTACCGCTCTTGCTTCTTTTTGCACCTCTGTTGGTTCTTTCTGCACTGCTCTTGCTTCTTTCTGCACCTTACTTGCCTCTTGCTGCACTTCTCTTGCTTCTTTCTACACCTCTGTTGCTTCTTTCAGCAATTCTCTTGCCTCTTTCTGCACTTCTCTTCCTTCTTTCTGCACCCCTCCTGCCTCTTTATGTACCTCTCTTGCCTCTTTGTGCACCTCTCCTACCTCTTTCTGCACTCCTCTTGCCTCTTTGTGCACCTCTGTTGGTTCATTCTGCACTGCTCTTGTTTCTTTCTGCACCCCTCTTTTCTCTTTCCGCACCTCTCTTGCCTCTTTCTGCACCCCTGTTCCCTCTTTCTGCACCTTTCCTGCCTGTTTCTGCTCCTCTCTTGCCTGTTTCTGTACCTCTGTTGGTTCTTTCCCCACTTCTTTTGCTCTTTCTGCACCCTTCATGCCTCTTTCAGCATCTCTGTTGTTTCTTTCTGCACTTTTCTTCCTTCTTTCTGCACCCCTCCTGCCTCTTTCTGTACCTCTCTTGACTCTTTGTGCACCTCTCCTACCTTTTTCTGCACCCCTCTTGCCTCTTTTTGCACCTCTGTTGGTTCTTTCTGCACTGCTCTTGCTTCTTTCTGCACCTCACTTGCCTCTTTCTGCACTTCTCTTGCTTCTTTCTACTCCTCTGTTGCTTCTTTCAGCAATTCTCGTGCCTCTTTCTGCACTTCTCTTCCTGCACCCCTCCTGCCTCTTTCTGTACCTCTCTTGCCTCTTTCTGCACCTCTCCTACCTCTTTCTGCACCTCTCCTACCTCTTTCTGCACTCCTCTTGCCTCTTTGTGCACCTCTGTTGGTTCATTCTGCACTGCTCTTGCTTCTTTCTGCATCCCTCTTGTCTCTTTCTGCACCCCTCTTTTCTCTTTCTGCACCTCTCTTGCCTCTTTCTGCACCCCTGTTCCCTCTTTCTGCACCTTTCCTGCCTGTTTCTGCACCTCTCTTGCCTCTTTCTGTACCTCTATTGGTTCTTTCTGCACTTCTCTTGCTCTTTCTGCACCCTTTGCGCCTCTTTCAGCACTTCTCTTGCTTCTTTCCACACCTCTGTTGCTTCTTTCAGCAATTCTCTTGCCTCTTTCTGCACTTCTCTTCCTTCTTTCTGCACCTCTCCTGCCTCTTTCTGCACCTCTGTTGCCTCTTTGTGCACCTCTCTTGCCTCTTTCTGCACTTCACTTGCTTCTTTCTGCACCTCTCTTGCCTGTTTCTGCACCTCTGACTTAGAGGTAGTTTTAATCCCCCTGCCCTATTTTGTGTTAGGGCCTTACAGGGGAGGTCATGCCAAACACAGGGGTACCCCAACCCATAGTGTACCCTAGTGTATGTAGGTGTTTTCACTGTATTCTAAGTGTCTTTCAGCATCGCACTGGCTCCGGACCTGGTTAGTCAGAGTCAGTTACCACCAGTACCAGTCAGCAAAAAGTTGGGGGCACAGGATGACTATGCAACAAGGCCTCTTTCTGAACTTCTGCATATAAAGCACCGGAATCACCCCCGAAGGGGTATCTCCGCGCTGTAGAGAAGACAAAGTACATGTCAGGCAGAAATTAGTCCCGGAATAATTCAGTCTTCAGGATTTTCCTGAACCGAAGAAGACTGGGGCATTTGCGCAGGTTCTCGGGCAGAGTGTTCCAATATTTTGGAGCAAGGTGTGCGAAAGTTCTGCCTCCTGCTCGTAATTTCCTGTAGCGGGGGACCACAAGCAGCCCTTTCTCTTCGGATCTGAGAAGCCTGCTCGGATGGTAAGATTTAATTTTGTCTGCTAAATAGCTGGGACACCTACCATAGAGTGATTTATGTGCAAGGCAGCAGAGTTTAAATTTAATTCTCTGGCGAATAGAAAGCCAGAGAAGCTGTCTCAGCAGAGGCCTAGAGGGGGTACGCGGGGGCATTTTGAGAGCCAGACGTGAGGCAACATTCTGAACTATCTGCAATCTACTCAAGAGAGATTCGTTTGCAGATGCTAAAAGAGCATTGCAATAATCAAGTCGGCCGATAACCAAAGCTTGAATCAGGGTTCGTTGGACTGATAAAGGCAGCCACTGAAACACTCTGTGCAAGAGACTCAGAGTGTGGTAGCAGGTCCCTGATGTGGCCATGACTTGATCTTTCATGGTCAGAAAGTTATCCAAACGGACCCCTAACTTTTTTTGCCGCAAGAGATGGAGTAGGAGCGGGGCCTAACACAGTGGGCCACCAATTTGGGGACCAAATGGATTGAGCTGAGCCAAACAAGAGGATCTCAGTCTTAGATGCATTAAGCTGAAGGAAATTTTCCGTCATCCAGCCAGATATGGCCAGCATGCCCTCCGCGAAGCGTTGATCAACTTCCAACGTATCCTTATCAATGGACAGAAGTAGTTGAGTGTCATCAGCATACGAATAGGGAGTGAAACCATATTCCCTGATGATCTTGGCAAGGAGGGCTACATAAACATTAAACAATGTAGGGCTCAAACAAGAGCCCTGCGGCACCCCCTTAGTAAGCTTCAAGGTCTGGGAATGAAATGGACCTAAATTAATCATCTGAGTGCGCTGATGCAGAAAACTAGCAAGCCACTTAAGTGCCTGCCCCTGCAGACCAGATTCTCCCAATTGATGAATCAGTTTCTGGTGAGAGACAGTATCAAAGGCTGCTGTCAGATCCAATAACACCAGCAGCACTGCCTTGTTATTATCCAGAGCCATTCTAATATAATCTGTGACACCAATGAGAGTGGTTTCTGTAGAGTAGTGGGGTCTGAAACCAGACTTAGAGGGGTCAAGGGTTCCTTTAGATTCAAGGTAACCCATCAGCTGGGTGTTGACGTACCCTTCCACCATTTTGCTCATAAGCGGCAAGAGCGAAATAGGGCGATAGTTAGCAATGACCTCAGTGGGTATCTGGGCTTTTTTCTTAATGGGTAGCACCTGAGCAGCCTTCCATTCAAGTGGGAGTACCCCCTCACTCAAAGAAGTGTTAAGGATGTCACAGATAGCGGGAGCCAGGAGAGGGGCAAGTAGGGCAAACACATACGCTGGCATAACATCAAGGGGAGAACCAGATTTTGCCGTTCTCAGCATGGCTTCTGCCTGGGAAATCTGTATCGCATTGAAATGTTGAAGGCCAGTCACAGACAGACTCGAGGTAGAGGACAGCAAATTTGAGGAATCCAAGGAATTAGAGACCTGAGGGAATTGATCATAGATTAAGTTTATTTTTTCATCAAAGTAGTTGGCTATGTTGTCACATAGTACTTGGGAAAGGGGAATTTGTACATTACAGGTGGTAGGGTTGGTGAAAGTGTTGAGAATTTTGTAAAGTTCCCTGGTAGAGTTGCCCGCTTGATTGAGCTTTAAAATGACATGGGCTTTCCAAGCCTTTCTTAGATTGTTATGGTAGGAAGTAAGAGCTTTTTTAAAGTTAAATTTCTCCATTTCCGTATGGGTTTTGCGCCAATGTTTTTCCAGGTTTTTGCATTTGGATTTTTCATTACGTAAGTCCTGGGTGTACCAAGCTGCACATTTTTTATGACTGTTGGTTTGTTGTGGTTTCAAGGGCGCAAAAGTGTCTATCACCGTATTTAACACCTCATTGAAGACCCTAAGCTTTTTATCAATGTCCATATGCTCATCAAATGTTGGAGGCACAAAGTTTTTGTTAAAGGCATCAAGAGTAACTGTATGCCATTGCCTTTTATGACTGAGCTGTTGATATACCGGGGCTTGAGTTCTCAAACAGCCCTTAATCTGAAACGGAATCAAACAGTGGTCTGACCAAATCACAGGGCGAGGGAGATCTGAAGATATATAGGGTGAATTAGTGAGCAAGATGTCCAACGTATGACCCGCCGAATAGGTAGGGCCCGTATTGATCTTTGCAAGGCCCAATGCCACCATATCGGTCAGAAAATTAGCAGTATCTCTGTTCTCACTGTCTTCGCCATAGATATTAAAATCCCCCAATAGCAGGAAGTGTTGAGAGGTAATCGTATGAGGGGCAATCTTTTCCATCACTTTTAAATTAAAATCTTTAAGCGGCCCAGGGGGGTGATATACAAGAGCACCCTTTAGGCTATTCTGGGGGGTTAAGTCGATTTTAAAAATACAAATTTCCATTTCATTATCGGAGAAGGAGTCAATAACGGAGACTTTCAGCCCATCTTTATACACGATGGCAACACCTCCTCCCACTTTACCTACTCTATCCAGTCTATGGATCCGATATTTATCAGGAAGGGCAAGAGCAATATCAGGTAGTGAGTGAGGTTTAAGTCACATCTCCGTTAAGAAGCCTAAGTCAGGGGAGTTGGAGTTCAGCAAATCCCATAATTCAGTGGCATGTTTAGGCAATGATTGAACATTCGCTAAAAAACCACTCCAGGCAGAGGGCGTGTATGTGTTCTGGGGTTTCACTTGGTTATGAGAGGACACACCTGCCCCTGCCTGTGTGTCCTGGTTAAAATAGCGATCCCCCACTCTGGAGAGAAGCGTCTATCACAACAGCTGTGAAAATGACAGAGCTTACAAGAAAAAGGTCCTTCCAAATCCACAGAAGTAAAAGTAATAGGGCATGCAGTTGTGAGCTGTCTAACCTGGATAAGTTGAGAGGCCGTATAACAGCGTCTGGACTCATTATATGGAGCCAAACGGACAAGGGTCCTAGCTCCTGGCGACGTCCAGGCGCGGACGGGCGCAGACGGGCTTGCCTTAGGCGCGCCTTTGGCGCGCCAGCGCCGTGTCCGCTGCGCATCGGCACCATCAGCTGTTTAAATATACAGGTGAAAGTGTCCAGGAAGGAAGACTAGAGCGTCTCCTTACTAAGATGGCCGCCGGAAGTGGCCGTAAGCGGAAGTGAGGTGATTGTTAACCAGTTCTCCCTCCACTCAAAAAGCCAAAATAGCTGCGGTGGAACGGGGAGGAGCGGACAAGAGCACAGGTAAGAGGCCCAATTGAGCAGCGTTAAAAAACACAAGTTAAAACAAAACACACAAACACATAATAATCAATCAATTTAAGACAGCGTTAGCTGGAAGTTACAGTGCAAAGAGGCAAAAGTGTGCAAATTAGGCAAAATGAGGTCCCCCTCAGCGAGAGTCTACCGTTTAAGATACCCGTAGTACCTTGTCAATCTGGTGCGCGTCGGCGCCATCAGCTGTTTAAATATACTGGTGAAAGTCTCCAGGAAGGAAGACTAGAGCGTCTCCTTACTAAGATGGCCACTGGAAGTGGCCGTAAGCGGAAGTGAGGTGATTGTTAACTGGTTCTCCCTCCACTCAAACAGCCAAAATAGCTGCGGTGGAACGGGGAGGAGCGGACAAGAGCACAGGTAAGAGGCCCAATTGAGCAGCGTTAAAATACACAAGTTAAAACAAAACACACGAACACATAATAATCAATCAATTTAAGACAGCGTTAGCTGGAAGTTACAGTGCAAAGAGGCAAAAGTGTGCAAATTAGGCAAAATGAGGACCCCCTCAGCGAGATTCTACCGTTTAAGATACCCATAGTACCTTGTCAATCACACTCCCATTTACTCACCTATACAGTTATACACACACCACCTCACTTATTCATACAGATACTAACACATACTTACTCTCTTATACAATCACTGATACAAGCACATACTCATCCATACAGCCACTCTCACAATCACTCACTCTCACATATAGTCATTTATATACTCCAACACTCACATATACTGCCTTTTATATATGTAGTTACTCACACCTGTACCACTGAGAAATCCATTCACTAACCAACACACCCATACACACACTCACCCACCCATACAGCCCTTCACAGATGCACTCTTGAACCCATACACCCAGTGAATCACCCACTCACACATCTATGCACAGAGTCACACACCCCCCACCCACCCACACAGACACTCAGGCACCCATACAGATACTCAGACAACCAATCAATACCCCCATATAGACCCTCATTTAGCTACTCACCAACCCATGCAGCCGCTTACACACCAACTGACAGACTGATACAGACATTCACACAGATTAGTCACTAACCCATGCATTCAGTAAGACATGTTTAATAACTCACTTATACAGTTAGTCATGCACCTACTAAATCATCCATTCAGACACTCATACACCCACTCATTCTTTAATACACCTTGGCATATATATATATAAAACATATTCAAACTTTACAGAAACACACAGTCACCGGATGATGTCATGAGTGATGTCATTTGAGATGTTATCAGTGATGTCACTGACCATGTCATGAGTGATGTAATATGTGACGTCATCAGCAGTGCATTGCGGAGGCGTGAGTTATAGTTAGCTCAACTAACTATAACAGCCGAATTTCTCTGGTTTTGTACGAGTGAAATGTCCAACTAACTATAACGTCCCTGAAACCTATGGTTTTTTCAGTGAATTTCTAAGGTTTTTTAAATGCTAATTTCTAACTATAACGTCCCTGAAACCTATGGTTTTTTCAGTGAATTTCTAAGGTTTTTTAAATGCTAATTTCTAACTATAACGACCCTGAAACCTGTGGTTTTTTCAGTGAATTTCAAAGGTTTTTTAAATGCTAATTACTAACTATAACGTCCCTCAAACCTATGGTTTTTTCAGTGAATTGCTAAGGTTTTTAAATGCTAATTCCTAACTATAACGTCCCTGAAACCTATGTTTTTCAGTGACTATATATATATATATATATATATATATATATATATATATCTCGTCTCTGCCGTCCTCTTTCGACAGATATAACCAACCCACCAGAGGGTCATAAAGAAATAGCAATAATGAACAATAGAGTCTAAAATGATGACTACAATGCCCATAATTCAGTATAACTGCCCACAGAAGGCATGATACAGAAACAAGAAATATAAAGGATCTAAATATCAGGAAATGCCTATCGCGAACAATAAGAAGTGTGTGCGATAAGCTTGAGATTGAAATTTAATTAATTGAAACCTATCGGAGAGAAGCAAAAGAAACATTAATGAACAAAGAATTTAAACCAAGACCACAATACCCAGAAATCAGTGCGAGTACCCACTGAAGGACATTACAGAGAAACTAAAGAAAAGAGTGGATCCAAGCAACGATAACTGATTTTCATGACTCATGATAACTTTCTGGGCCATCTTTTATGACTGAATGTTAGTCATCTGAATGAAATCATGTGATACCAAAGGGGGCCATAATTTTGAAAAAGCTCGATCTTTTAAATTATTGTATTTAATTGATGAAAAATATGAATGTGAAGCCAAGAAATGAAATGTTCACTCGCCGTATTTTAACATTTTAATGCATTTTTTACTCACGTTAGATTTGCACGTAATGCACACTGCACGAGCACTTTAGTTAAAACTACAAATTCCATGTTAAGCAGAGAGGGTTCCAAAGCATAATATATGTATAAAAATAGTAAAAAGACTGTTAGAAAAATATCCTGTGAGCAAGGTCCCAGTGTGACTGAAACACGTCGAGTGTTGTTCAAGTTGAATCTTTTATGGATTTAATTAAGAAAATTGGAACCCTTCCCCGTGAGTGCGACTTGCTTGGTGTAGTGGACGAAGAGTACTTGTGGTTAAAACATATATGTGTGTGTATATATATATATATATATCCAGAGTTACCGTTGCCTATAACGTCTTCTGACAGGAACGGATACAGACCACAAAGTAGGTGAAAATTATTTATTGCTCGTGCAAGTCGCCATGACGAGTTTCAGCCCCTCCACGGGCCTTGATCACATGACATAGCTTGGTATCAGTCATTGGCTTATAAAGTGACTAGTGCAAACGTAATGATTAACACATGATTTTCAGTTAACATGGACGAAAGACTACATAGTGATTCATCGTATATTTGTCCTATTGAGAATTACCGAGTTGTACTGGTTAATCAGTCAAATTCAAATATATGAAAATTACATTACGTTAAAATTTGTATAAAAGAATAAAATTGTGCAAAGGTTCTAACAGTGCAAAAACAGTGCTAAAGTGCTTACGTGAATGTTATATTAAAACCAAATTTACCAATGTTGTATTTCAAGGTACTAGACTTCTTATTTTAAGTAATTACGTTTTTCATACGCATTTGCCACAGCTAAATTGTATATGTACATTCATGGTACTGGAGCCCCAGTATCCAGCTCTGAGCTAAAGCATTTACAGTGGTGGTCTTCATCTCTCTTTTGATCACAATAATTGCAGATTTTATACTCTCAGTTTAAATACTCAGATTAATTGAATATCAAGCATAGTGGATCAGTTAGATGTTCACGATTGTGATTATGGGAGTCATAACAATGATATATATATACATATATGTGTGTATATGTTTGTATACATATGCACATATATATAATTAAGGCTCCCTGTTTTCCGTTTTTACTGATTCTTACAGATAAATACAGACAGAAAACCATTTATTTTCTTGTCTGTATTTATTTTTATATATGGATAAAAACGGAAATTGGGTGCTTTTTTGAGTGATTGTTAATACACTTTGCCATGACTGCCAGGCCAATAACTGTGTGGACTGATAGGTATAGGTAAAGGGGTTAAAAAAGAAAGAAATTTTGGTAAAGAGGATTAAACAGCAGTAGATATGCACACAGCTGATACTGAAATGTGCATATTCTCATATAAGTGCATTGAATTATCTTCTGCATTTGTTCATATCACTAAAACCTGGCAGATATGGCTGCTTATTTATTGGTTAAATAAATATGGAAATATACCAGTTTCAGCTTTATTTTTCTCACAAAACCCATAATAAATATGGATAAATACAGATAAAGTTGACAAAAAATAGATATGGATGAATTCAGACGGAAATGTCAAAAAATAAATACCATAAAACCTGGAACCCTAATTATAATAGGAGCAACTGGGTTTGCAGACAATGAGTCTATTATCTAACAATACATATTCTATGAGGTTGTGTATAACACAAGGTATTGCTGAGATTCGAACTCAGGATCTCCTGTTTACTAGACAGGCACTTTGTTTTTCAAGGTACTAGACTTCTTATTTTAAGTAATTACGTTTTTCATACGCATTTGCCACAGCTAAATTGTATATGTACATTCATGGTACTGGAGCCCCAGTATCCAGCTCTGAGCTAAAGCATTTACAGTGGTGGTCTTCATCTCTCTTTTGATCACAATAATTGCAGATTTTATACTCTCAGTTTAAATACTCAGATTAATTGAATATCAAGCATAGTGGATCAGTTAGATGTTCACGATTGTGATTATGGGAGTCATAACAATGATATTGTCATCGTTGACATTTTTTGTGATCCATACACATATAAATATAAATACACATTGTAATAAATATCATATAAGCAATACAATACAATCCATAATAGATACAATTTGCTTAAACATTTATGTATGCATCAATAAATAAATATGTATAGTTAAAAACCAAAATGCCAGTAAATATCCAATAAATATAAATAAGATCCACAATCAAAATACACTGATAAAACAAAATTCCTAAAATTATTTCTAAAACCTCACCACAATGTATCGGCATGGAATAAATAATTAAAGACATGTATAAAGATCCTCTGTAATGTTTAAACCCGATGGTTGTTTGGTATTAAGTTCTAGTATATATCTGGTCTCCAACTGGCGTAATCTATGCTCTCTATTGCCACCCCTTCTGCTAGGTGGTACTGAATCTATGACAAAATACCTGAGATCCTGACTTTTAGATTGATGTTTATTCTTGAAATGGCGAGCTACCGGGTAAGTGTTGTCTTGGTTATTAATCGCTCTCAGGTGCTGAAGTATCCTTTTGTGCACTTGTAGCTTTGTGCTTCCTACGTATTGTAGGTTGCATGGGCATGTTAAGACATACACTGCAAATTCTGTCCTGCATGTAAGTAATTTAGATATTTTGTAGCTTCTGTCACTGAAAGGAGTGGTATAGGTCATTTTGTTGTCACCTTGTTGGCATGCCTTACATGTTTTACATTTAAAAACCTGTATGAGTTTGCAGCCAACTTGTTGCCTCTATGATCTCAGGACTTGTTTTAACTAAGTCGTCTCTCATTGATCGACTCCTACTGTATGTTATAGATGGTCTTTTAGGCAATATATGGCCAATCACTGGATCATTAAGAACCATAGGCCAGTTGCGGGATATTATAGATTGGATCTTTTTGTGTTGCTTACTGTATTGGATTATAATCCTAAACTCTTTTTTGGTTCCCTCAAAATGAGTTTCTGTTCTGAGTGCGCTTGCGTCACCATTAGCAGCTAATTTTTCAGTTAACAGCTCTCGTCTGCTCTTTTGCATAGATTTAGTAATAGCATTGTTAATGACCTGTTCTGAGTATCCCCTTTCCAGATTTCGTAATTTACTATCTGTCTGAGCTTTTATTAGGTCTCTTTCTTTACTATGGATACGCCTCAGCCGAAGCATTTCCCCGTAGGGGATACTGGTCACTAAATGTTTGACATGTGAGCTGCTGGCATGGAGTGTTGAATTCCCAGCCGTTTCTTTACGATATAGTTTCGTTTCTATCTTGTTCTCATCTACGTAAACCTGTGTGTCAAGAAAACTAACTGTGGTGGTGCTGATATCCGCAGTGAAATACAAATTTAAATCATTTACATTTATGGCTTGTACAAACTCCTGGGCCTCACTGGCATTGCCATCCCATATGACGAACAAATCATCTATGAAACGCAACCATAATTTTACCTTGGTTGCCATTATTTCTTGGTATTTGGTCATGAGGACCAGCTCCTCCCACCAGCCCATGTGTAAACACGCATAGCTGGGAGAGAAGCTGGCCCCCATCGCCACACCCCTAGTTTGTCTATAAAGAAGATTGTTAAACATAAAGATGTTGTTCACCAAACAGAAATCAACCATTTCAATTAACATCCTCTTGTGGTCTTCTGTATTGCCCATTGTATTCCCTAAAAAATGGTGCAGAGCTCGCAATCCATCTGTATGTTGAATGCTAGTGTAGAGCGAGCTAACATCAAGGGCTATAAACAAATAACCTTGTTTCCATTTAAAATCTTTGAGTTTTCTCAGAAAGTCACTAGTGTCGCTCACATATGATGGCAAAGCCTTTACCAGATTTTGAAGGAAGAAATCCACATATTGGGATGTATGTTCAAGTAGCCCATTCCTGGCTGATATTATTGGTCTGCCTGGTGGATGTACAGGGTCCTTGTGAATCTTGGGCAGAAAATAAATCGTAGGTACCACAGGGTGGTTGTTTTTTAAAAATTTGAATTCCTGTACAGTAATCAAGCTGTTATTTTTCCATGTCGACAACTTTTTATTGAAATCTGCATACATTGATTTAAGTTCTGCGCTACTGCTCTTCGTGTAGCAAGTTCTATCGTTTAATTGCTTGTACGCTTCCTTAGAGTATTGTTCCTTGGACATTAGCACTATATTTCCACCTTTATCCGAGGAGCGGATAACAATTTTGTTATTTGCTTTAAGTTTTTTCAACAATTCATTGTAATCATGATTCTGTTTGTTGTATTTTGATTTTCCTTTATTCATTTTGATATTGAGTTCTTTCAACTGCTCTGTTACCAACTCATGAAAAATATCAATTGAGTCCCGCATCATGACTGGATTGAATGTAGATTTAGGTTTGAAATGGGTTAACGGCCCTCGTACATAAGTTGTACCAATCTGTTCAACCGATTGACCTAAAGTGTTTGGGACAGCCTCAGGCATTTCATTTTCATAGTTATCGGTTGTAGAGCTTTGATCCCAAAGTTCTTGCATTTCATCAACAAGTGAAATATCCGATTGAGTTGACATTTGCAAATCTTGTGTCCTCAATACTGATTCCCCAGTCATGTCATGTTTTTTGTTGTTTGTCAAGTGGAATTTTCTGAGTTTTAATTTTCTTGTACTCTTGAAGATATCTAGTCTTGTTTTTGCATAACTGAAATTGCTTACAGGGCAGTATGTTAGTCCCAAACTTAGGATTCGTTTATCATTGTCGCTTAGATGTGTATTGGATAAGCTTACAATGGTCTTATCAATAGATCCCATATTAGTTATTTGCCTTTCCTCCAACCGCCTCGTTTTCTTTGATTTGTTCCTAATTCTGTTTGCCTTCCTTCTTTGTTTGCGTTTGCAGTTCTTGCTTGGCCGTAGTTGGTTTTTTGTGCACGTGGACGAAGGGTTTGCCTCCTGTCCTCGCATGAAAAACCTAGTTCCTCATCAAGTGTGCGTTTTTGTCTCACCTGACTTGTGCCAGATTCACGTTCAGAATCACTGTCGGGCACTGAGCTTAAATCCGATCGTGATGTACTGGAGGCTGCATCATCATTCCTAATTGTGCCTGAATTAGTTATTATTGTTCTTTTGTCTTTAATGGATCTTAAAGCTTCATATTTCTTAGAGAAGGTAAAAATCTGGCCCACATCGTAATCGGTTTTATCCCGATGGAACTTGTAAGTTTTACGTTCCTTGATTTTATCTTCCTCCTTCCTAAGTCTAAGTGTCATCTCCTGGCGTAATTTTGTGCTTTCCTCCACTTGTTCCATATTGTCCAATTCCTCATTGATTTTAGCTATCTCCTCAAGCAGCACTGTCCGATCTATATCTGCATATTTTATCAATATTCTCATTAGCCGTTTGGAGGACTCCAAATTACATTCGGCCCACTCACGCATCATTAACGGATTTGGCACTTCATAGCTTGGCGCTAGGAGAATCCTTAATCCCCGTGGGACCCTGTCCACGTCCAAATACCTTTGTAATGAACGGGATTCCCACCATTTACTCTGCTCAGAGCGCATTTTTTTCTCCAATTGTTTAAATTTTTCTTTTATTGTTGAATTCTGTTTTTTAGAAGCTGTAGCAGTACTTGTATCGATGCTTGTTGCTGTCCTGCAGTCATTGAACATCTCCAATGCTGCGGCTTCCCTCTCCCGAACTATGTCAGCCGACATTGCACAGTATGAGTTCTAAAAATGAGGGTCGCGGGAGTATTCACAAAATATGTTCGAATATAATCCCCGACCAGCACACCTCTCACCCCTTGTCCGCTGATATCCACGTACCTGAGTTTACACTCGACTCGTCCGCTTCCTCCGAGACGGTCCGATTCCAGTCGACTCCTGGTTTGTGTTGACAGCGCGGTTACGGGGGGTCCGATAGCACAACTCCTTCCGGGTTCAACTTGGGACTTCCTGGGTTCCAGGGAATCTTGTCTCTCCTAGTGCTTCGTCCCAATCGAGAGGGGGTCCGTATATACGCCGAAAAGAGACTCCGTCGGCTTGTAATATCCAGAGTTACCGTTGCCTATAACGTCTTCTGACAGGAACGGATACGGACCACAAAGTAGGTGAAAATTATTTATTGCTCGTGCAAGTCGCCATGACGCGTTTCAGCCCCTCCACGGGCCTTGATCACATGACATAGCTTGGTATCAGTCATTGGCTTATAAAGTGACTAGTGCAAACGTAATGATTAACACATGATTTTCAGTTAACATGGACGAAAGACTACATAGTGATTCATCGTATATTTGTCCTATTGAGAATTACCGAGTTGTACTGGTTAATCAGTCAAATTCAAATATATGAAAATTACATTACGTTAAAATTTGTATAAAAGAATAAAATTGTGCAAAGGTTCTAACAGTGCAAAAATAGTGCTAAAGTGCTTACGTGAATGTTATATTAAAACCAAATTTACCAATGTTGTATTTCAAGGTACTAGACTTCTTATTTTAAGTAATTACGTTCTTCATACGCATTTGCCACAGCTAAATTGTATATGTACATTCATGGTACTGGAGCCCCAGTATCCAGCTCTGAGCTAAAGCATTTAGAGTGGTGGTCTTCATCTCTCTTTTGATCACAATAATTGCAGATTTTATACTCTCAGTTTAAATACTCAGATTAATTGAATATCAAGCATAGTGGATCAGTTAGATGTTCACGATTGTGATTATGGGAGTCATAACAATGATATATATATACATATATGTGTGTATATGTTTGTATACATATGCACATATATATAATTAAGGCTCCCTGTTTTCCGTTTTTACTGATTCTTACAGATAAATACAGACAGAAAACCATTTATTTTCTTGTCTGTATTTATTTTTAAATATGGATAAAAACG